>CAUYQV010001724.1:0-25919 GCA_963574575.1 Galagoides demidoff | reverse complement strand
TGTCTAAAAACTCTTGTTTACGGCTCGGTGCCTGTGGCTCAAGCAGCTAAGGCGCCAGCCACATACATCTAAGGTAGCAGGTTCGAATCCCCAGCCCGGGCCCGCCAAACAACAATGACGGCTGCAACCAAAAAACGGCCCGGCATTGTGGCGGGCGCCTGTGGTCCCAGCTACTTGGGAGGCGGAGGCAGGAGACTGGCTTGAGCCCAGGAGTTGGAGGTTGCTGTGAGCTGTGATGCCACAGCACTCTACCCAGGGGGAAGGCTTGAGGCTCCGTCTCAAAAAAAAAAAAAAAAAAAACTCTTGTTTACCTGATTATAACTAATTTAAATACTTCACAAATGCACTTACATACCTATCATTCTTCATTCTAACATTATTTCTACCTGTGATATTTCATGTTTGATACTATTTTAGTCATAATAAATATTATTGGCCTATAGTATATATTTTCTATACACTTAAGATACTAGAATGAACATCTGTAAAGAAGTTAATTTTCTGTTTTTATCAATTGCTAAGGATAAAATAATAATAAAAATTGTATCCAATCACTCAGGGTAAAAGTACTTGGTCTTCTTTTTTTATGATATAATTTAGATTTAATTTAAAGTTTAAGACATGGCTCTTCACTTAATAGGGTTTATACGCTGACATGTTAGCTTTACATCCATAAATATTCTCTATTTACTGGAATGTTTTCCACACTTTTCTGCATGTATTCAAGTTTACACTTAGTCTTTGGAAGTGGAGATGAAGAATAGGGGGTGTATTTGTGATGCTTGGGGGACAGAATATTTTGAACCGATATTAGGGTTTAAAAGTGTGGAGACAAATTTACCACAAAGAATATGTAACAATTATTTAATAAATACACATTGAGTAAAAAAGTTAATAAATATAGATCAAGACTATTTATTTCAAGTAAGTGTTTGCAAATTTTATAGAGTTTCATGGCAGTAATGTCATAGAAATAGAAGCTTCAGCACCATTCCTTTGGTAGAAAATGTCTGCACAATTTAATAATTAATAAAACTATGCATTTATTGTGTTAAAATTATCTGTGAATGTTTTCCTTTAGAATTGTGTTATTCTATAACTAATTAAATAAATTAAATTAAAGAGCAATTGAAAACATTTGCTTAAGTTTTCTGGCTTATTCTGAAGGATGTTAGAATTAAACGACTAATAATATTTTTTCTACTCTATTAATATAAGCTAGTAAAATTTTGTAAGAAGGTATTAAACTAAAATAAAAATTATTACAGTTAGAATTATGCAAGCACTAATAAAGTCCTTGAATGTCATTCTTTAAATGTTGGAGGTGTCAACGAGAGTCACACACTTTACTTAATAAAAGTGCATATGTACTGGTGAAAGGGTTTCCGGTGTATTTCTGAGAACGCTATTCTTTTTACACATGCTTTTGTTAGAAAAGTTGTTCTTGCATGCTCATAAGGTGATTCCCAAGGGCCACATCTTTTCCATTGAATTCTGAAATGGTTTTACTGCTCCTATGACACATATACAAAGCACATTAAATTACAGAGAACATATAACCCACTGTCAAACATTATAGACTAATTTATGATCACAACTGCTAAAGTAAATCTATCAAACATATGTATAAAGTAAAAGAAAATTTGAATTTAAGTTCAGACTTTATTCTGATTGGGATAAAAGAATTCATTAAATGCTAATAGATCAGAAGAAGGGAGGAAAACTCATGAACCAATTTTTTCTGTTAAACAATAAACACTATTCATCTTTTTTCGTCTCTTGTCTTTTCAACTATCAGATACAAATGAGCAACAGAAAATGGTTCCTAATGGATAACAATTTCAAAGTTTATTTAACACAGATTATATGATCCATTTTATTCTAAGTCCTTTATATATGTATATCTCATTCATGTTGATAAATTTATGAGATAGGTATTGTAATCCCCAGATCACATAATATTAAAATGAGACTTACAGACATTAAGAAATTCCTTCAATATCTCATTCAGTTACAGTAAAAAGGATTCTGAAACATTTCATCCAGAATCAATATTCTCAGTCCTCATTGCATATTGCTGCACCTGAAAATAAATTTCATCTCAGGAACACAGAAATATTATATATTTTTTAGAAAATGTATCCACAAGTCCTTTCAAATAAAGGTTAGATAAGAATAAGAATACTATAACCATAATTAATGCAGAATATTGGGTAATAACTCTCACCATATATTTCCAATATTAATTCAAAATAAAATAACAAAATCATAAAAATCACCAACATATCACTCTTATCTGTGTCTACCCTCTTTTATAATGTGATGTCACTGCTACTCTCATCCAACTCTGGAGCTGGTATTTCTACTTGTTTAATCTGTGCTGACTTTCAGACATGCTCTCACCATCTAAATACAGTAAAAGTTACATGAGACTTTGAGACTCTAGACTTTTTTTTTTTTTAGATGGAGCCTCAAGCTATCCCCCCCTGGGTAGAGTGCTGTGACTTCACTGCTCACAGCAACCTCCAACTCCTGGGCTCAAGTGAGTCTCCTGCCTCAGCCTCCCAAGTATCTGGGACTACAGGTGCCCACCACAACGCCTGGCCATTTTTTGGTTGCAGCCATCATCATTGTTTGGTGGGCTGGGCTGGGAATTCGACCCGCCACCTTAGGTGTATGTGGCTGGTGCCTTAGCCGCTTGGGCCACAGGCACCGAGCCGAGACTCTAGACTTTAAAAGTAATCATGTCTTTGTTTTCACCTTTCAAAACCCTAATAATGCCTTCCTACACAGAAGATGATTTTGCCCACTGGAGAATCAGAGGCCATGGTAAAAGAAACGTGAGACACTCCACCAGCATCACCTGCCTCACAGAAGAGTGAAGTTGTCATGAGCCCTCTAGTCTCATTTGAGCTGTCAGATGACTGGGTCCACCGGCTATCCTGGGAGAGACAAGAGCCACCCGCCTTGCTAGGCCAATAATCATGAGGAAGTATAAATCATGCTGTTTGAACCAGTAAGTTTGGGAGTTTATTACATAATAAATTACTGCTACAAAAAAAGATGTTTTCTTTCTGTAATATGTAAGTATTTCAAATCACCATACATTATACTACTTAATAATGAAACATTAGCAATTTTTTCAGTAAGGTAAAGAAAATAAATGGGCTGGTCATGTATCAAATAGATATAATTTGACTTCCAATTTCTATAGAAGAAACTAGTGATATCACTGGAAATCATCCGACCTCTTTTTGAGTGCACAGATAACTAAATTTTCAAGAAATATTACATCCTTATGGGTTTCCATGATTAGTTCTTATCAATGAAATACAAGCATGAATGACATGCCAATTTCATGCCAAAGAAATTTTATCATTATCTCACTTTTTTTTCCACCCCTGGCTTTAAGCTGGAAAACATTGAGATGTTTAGCCAATTTGTGAATGATGCTAGATTCAACATTTTGAAGCATCTTGGATTCTTGATTCAAAGCAAGAAGCAGACCACCCACGACATTACCATATATTGAATCATGATATGAATAAGCAATGAACTGTTTTTCTGTTAATCCATTGAGATATGTGATTCATTTTATGCGGATATACAGCATAGACTATCGAATATTTCTCATTGGAAATCAAGTCTCTCACATCCCATGGAGATTGTGTGACGCTATTTTTCTCATTTTCTATGATGAAGAGATGACCCAGATTTGATCAGTAAAAGTCCATCAGTACCCTGCATAAATTCAGTGAGTAATTTAGTATCACTTACCCCAACTGGGACTAATCATCACTTACTCCAAGGTGTTTATGTTAGGGTATTCAGAACAGACTTTCCCCCTATCTTTGTGACTATAAACTGAATGGATATAATAAATTGAAGTGTCTGACATCTATACTTCTAGGCTTAATGAAAGAATTCATTTGTTTTAAGAAAGAATGAGAACAGTATGCAAATAAAAGCAGAATTGAAAAATATGAATAGAAAGAAATATCCTTCAGAATGTATTTTAAGATTGTAGTTTGCCATGCTTGAAGTTACTTCTTCTTCTGGACTTTTAGTGAAGTTCTGATCATGTTAATTAGTTATCGTTTTTCTTTTACATGTAAGAGAATTTGAATTGTATTTACTTGCAAACACAATCTGAAATCATCATTTGTATCTCCATTATTTAATATTTTGTAGAATTCTTATACAATGCAATAAGGAAAACTGTATAAATTCTGATAAGAATGGATAAAATTATTGCCAACATTATATAATTAATGATCTATACACTTGATTGAATCAAATAACAAATTAATTCATGCAATAAAAATTTTCAAAGGAAGAATTATGACATAAAATATAAAAATAACTTACTTATACTCTGAGAAAAATCTGTTTAAAGTATGCAGGTACAATTATATTTGTATTATGGTGGAGTACTCTTTTGACTACTTTTAAGAATGAGCCAACTGAATTTTAATTCCTGACAAGAAATGAGAAAAAGTTTTGATCCGTGGCTTGCTATTAAAAGGTTTTTTTTTTCACTAAGAATAAAATAAATGCAGAAATAGCCTCTTATTTTTCTCTAGATACATTAATGCGTGGAAGTGACTGATATTGCCATTTTTGTACAAGCCTGAAGATGAATCATTCAAGAATACGCACATCACCATGGAGAAACTGTTCTCCACACTTGGAGCCTGCACTGTCTCAGCCCTTACCCTGTGGTTTTGTTGTGTTATTCATGTGTTTTGTTTTTGCTTTCTTTATTTGGTCAATTATTTTATTCTCATTCATTCTGTTTTGACTAGTTTTAGGCATGTTGCAAACAAAAACAATTTGTCACAGCTCCATCACTTGAATATATCACAAGAACTTTTTTAATTTTTTTTTACTATGGCTATCCCAACACCACACGAAATGTATAATCTGAAGGTAAGATCATAATAAACCAAGATGAATTATTGAAAGAGAGATTTTAGAGATATTTGTGAGATGTCAACATGTCCTTTCCATTTCTTCCTAAAATTGGTTGTTAAAGAAATGAATATTATAAGAAAACATTTGCTTAATATTGTTACTGTTAGTCCAAAAAACATACAGTCTTAGGAAAAAACCACTAGAGAAATCAACACCTGAAAATACATAGGTTTGTATGGGTTTGTGTGTAATCTATGCGTGTTTTATTCCACTTCTGACAGGCCCCCAAACTCAAGAGAATATAACTAAAACATGTCATATTAAAGATCAAAAATAAAGATAACTATCAACAGAAAAAGATACCACTAGTTATTCTACAATGTGACATATCCCACCCTACGATGATTTAATGATATTGACCCATATAGCCTGACCTTTATATAAAGGACCATATCAGTATCAGGAAGACTGGCAGTGAGAACTGAGATTGGGACCCATATGTAGCACTCAGATGTCTGGCAGTTGTCTAATTTTATCTGCTTGGGATAAAAAGGAAGCTTGCCATTCTTAACTATGTAAATTTAGTCTTTAAAGAGTAAATTTTGTACATTTGAACAACTATGAGAAGGAATCATGTGGCAAATAGTGTACAGCAGGACTGTCCCCCTTGAAACCCATCAGACGCATCAGGCATGTTATAAGCAGTGCAGGTATTTTTTTTTTCTCTTGATAGAAAAGACTGTAGAACATGAAACTGATAGAGGAGATAGATGGGATGGTAATGAAGACTCTTAAATGTAAAGTTGTATATTTGAATCTTAGAGACTACATAGATTCTCACAACCACATCAGACTATTAGCTGGAGCCAGCCTAGTAACCACATTTATCTGAGATAGAATCATCATAAAACCATTCTTCCACCTACCTTAGGACACCCTACAGAACCTGTATCGGTGGTGTCTTTCTCTGGTCTCCAGATAGAACCTTCATACTTTTAAAATAGGCAATATGGCAAAAATATCATATAGTCAAGGGTCTCAGAGAACACATTGCTATTCTTTATCTTCTATAAGGCAAAACCTATTGAAAATCCTCTTGTGAATTTCAAGAGTAACATTAAACAGGAAGTTAGAAAAATATTTGAACACATTTGCCAGAAGAATACTGCAAGCAATACAGTTTGAGATTTCACAATAATGTAAAATGTACCTTTCTGAGAATCTTGCACATAGATCTTGGTGTGACTTACTTCAGGATGATTAGCATAGTAGACACGATTGGTGCCCCATCCACATTCCCTTGGTTCACTCTAGAGGACACCAGGGTGGCAAAATTTCTCATCTTCTGGAGGTCTGCCACTCTCACATCTTCTGTCCTTGTTCACCTCAGGGTTTGTCCATAAACAAACACAGCAATTATAATGCAAGGATGAAAACTATGCATTTTTCTAACACCGTGGGTGGGTTTCTTCTGAGAAAGGCTGGCTTAACTAGTGTTATTGCTGTTGTCCACCTCTCTGAAGCAAGAACATAGTGTTTCAATAGAGTATTATTGCTAAACAACCAATCACACCCTTGGAGGCAAGTTGATTTCATCTTACCTCTTTACTCAGTGTAGCCCAATATTGTTACTGAGAGGACTATGTCTTCTGAATATTTATTGCCTGTCTTGACTCCAGTATCTTCATTTCCTCTACTTACCTACCAAGGATTCTTCCCATGCTAGTGACTCTCAAATGTGCTCAGAAATTCTACAATTACTAGTTAAAAAGTGACTCCATCCTTTAATTACTTTAATTCTCTGAAAACACAAAAGAAAAATTAAAAAAGCAATACACTATATCCTTCTTTTCCAAAATGTTGTGGTCAAGAAATATCGAAAAAACTTGCCACCAATAAAAAGTCGCTTTTCCATATAACATTACAGCACACATCTACCAGGTTGATAGAAATTGAAAAAGACTTCCTCTAACTAAATATTCCACTCATTTGAAATTTTGTTGAGTAAAGTTAATTTGTAGCTTTTTCTAAAAGTGGTAATCAAATTTGTGATTATAATGTTAATTGTTCTGTGTAAATTGCTGTAGTCAGTGTCTGTAATGAAATTAGAAAACATCTTTAACTTTACTAATTTTTACATTGTCCCCAAGTTTGATCAAAGTATCGTAGAACGTCTGTAAATTGATCATGCAAAGAACTGTAGCAAGCTGGTCAACGTGGATATGGTCAGCTTAAGGAATATGTGATGCTTGTCCTGTCTATGAAAATCAGATCAACTTAAGGAAATGGTCAACTTGGGCAAGTAGTCAACTCTGGAGGTTTTACTGTAGTTTGTTAAACAACTAATAATCAGATTTTTGTAATTACCAAAATACTATAAATTTGCATGTTAATGCCTTTTTGAAGCCCTAAATTGGTCCAGAGAATGTCTATATTAAAGATAATATTTACTTATATGTTAGTAATTTGTCTTACATATTTATTTTTAACTTTAAGCCAATTTGTATCAGTAAGTGTCACAAAGCTAAGGATACAAGGTGAAAACACTTAAATTTATAATCAAAAGTAAAATATGTATTTTTTTTAAGAGTAGTTTGCATAATTTCATAGATGTATTTGAGGCAAGCGATCCTCTTGCCTCAGCCACCCAAATAGCTGGAACTACAGGAATCTGCTAAAATGATTGGCTATTTTCAGAGACAGGGGTCTTGCTGTTGTTCAGGATGGTCGGTCTCCCACTCCTGAGCTCAGGAAATCCACCCTCATCAGCCTCCCAGAGTGCGAGGCTTATGGGCATGAGCCACTAAGCCTGGCCTATGTATTTATTCATTTACCTACTTGATTGCTTCTTGTATATTTCAATTCCCTTTCAAAAATCTCCGACTTTTAATTCCTTTGTGAATTTCTTGAACATATTTAATGAATTAAAGTTATTTTAACTTTCTGATAATGCTAATGATTACAATACATGTTGGGCTTCATATTTTGATCCTTTTAAATGCTTAGACAACTTGATTATATCAAGTCTTGCTCTTTTTCAATCTTAGATTTGAATCTTAGATTTGTTCAATTTTGCTCTTCCTGCTAGGGTAAAACTTTTACTTCTAGCGGGGAGCTGTAAGGCTAGGATGTGGCCTCCATGTGATTTCAGTTGAAAGTCTGAAGGAAGCTGTTTCTGGTGCCTTCACACCCATAATCCTAGCACTATGGGAGGCTGAGAAAGATCACTTGAGCTTAGGAGTCTGAGACCAGCCTGAGCAAGTCCCCATCTCTACAAAAAATAGAAAATTTAGCTTGACATTCTGCTAGGTACTTGTAGACACGGCTACTCAGGAAGCTGAGGCGGGAGGATTGTGTTAACCCAGGGGTTCGAAGTTGTTGCTGTGAGCTAGGTTGACACCATGGCACTCTAGCCTGGGCAATGAGTGAGATTCTGTCAGGAAAAAAAAAAAAAAAGAAAGTTTAAAGTAGACACACAGACTCAACACACTAGAAGAAAGAAAAAGAAAAAAAAATAAAATAAAATGTGTTTCTAATATAATTTTAAACATTTTAAATTTACCTATATAAAAATATGGAAGTTAATTGCAAAGCAATAAATTTTAGCAAAGTTGAAACCAATGGGATCAAAAGCAGAAGAGAAGATAAAGTCTTCAAATGGCAAGGAAAGTACAGGAATAATTTAGAAGCTTGAATAACACTATCAGTAGAGAATTAGATTAAAATTATTATTAAAGATAGCAAGGGCCATGTAAAACTTCTATTTTGCGCATATACTAATAACTTACAATGATTTATTTTCTATAAAGGAACTTCCATATCCAAAGACATCTGAACTTTAACTGGTGAAAGGATTTGTTATTTTAATTGAATACGTGTTTATAATTTTTACAGTGAGCTAAACATTCTGAAAGATGTACTTTTCAAATCAAACAGCATCATACACTCTAAGATGTGTTAGAACTTACCTTGTCTTATCCTCTAATCTTTTCTTTCTCCAAGATCCTGAGGACCAAAAAAATCACTTATATCAACTCTGAACTATTTTAATGTTAAATTGTATCTGTTTTCACATCATAAAATTATGTGGTGATCTATATTATTTTAATATATTTTAGTGCTGATATATTGAAAATTTTACATCACTATTGAGTGATGATATTGTATGAATTATTTTCATGGTTCTCTCCTTTAAGTTTTGCTACCATGGACATATTAATTTCCTCTAAGTAACTGAAAGATAAACCCTCTAGACCTGGCCTATGAAAAAAAAAATTTTTTTTTTTTTCTAGAGAGAGAGTCTTACTCTATCGCCCTCAGTAGAGTGCTATGGCATCACAGCAACCTCCATCTCCTGAGCCCAGGCGACTCTCGTGCCTCAGCCTCACCTATGAAAAATTTTAAATCACTTAGTCTTGGTTTGGCCTCAAATCTGAATTTATTCATACATCATTCTATTTTAAAAAGATATATTCTTTTGTCTTTCCCCACTTCATCAATTTCTTCACAACTACTATTTAAAAACAATATTCTTGCTCTTTCATAGATTAACTTCAGTAGTTTGTATGTTCATTGTTTGAATTGAAATTTTCAGATAAGTCATAATTAATTACTAAAATTTGTACATTACATTTTTTCCTTAAAGTTATTATTTGTTAATTCAGCAAACACTTGTTGAGCTCCTGGAAGTTTAAATAAAAGATTAATTAATGTATCAGTCCTTGGGCAGGACTAACCCCCAAGTATGAGTAATGAATGTGTCAATAGCTCACAGTGCCTGACATACAAAGGACAGTCAATGCTTATTCATTCAAGGCATAAAAGAAAAAAATGAACAAATATATGTCAGTGCTACGGCACTCTAACACCACTCCCTCCCTCTAAATGAGACACTACATTATGGTTGCTTCTACCTTTTATGAATGGTATGGAGGAAAACATATTAAATACTTCCTTAGGTAAATACCCCACTACTTTTTTTCCCCTCCACATACGCCTTTCCTAGAGTGGATTTGATACTTTATTAGTAAATTTGAATTAAGAAACTTGGCATAAGCATCTTTAAATCTTCTCTTTCCTCCAGGAGCCATATGCATATTCATAAGGTATATTGGTCTGTATTTTTGTTGTTGTTGTCCCCTTTTCTGGCTTTGGTATCAAGGTGATACTGAATCCATAGAAGGATTAGGAAGAATATATTTCCTACTCAATGAAGTAATTTCATTTCCTTTATTTCCTTCTCAAAAGTAATTTCTGGAGTATTGTCATCATTTCTTCTTTAAAGGTCTGATAAAACTTGACCCTGAAACCATCTGGTCTAGGACTTTTTTGTTTGAATTCTTTTTATCACTGCTCCAGTTTTGTTACTTGATTTTGGTCTGTTTAGGAACTCTATTTTTTTCTGATTGGGCCTTTGGAGTTATATGTATCTAAGAATTTGTCCATTTCCTCAATGTTTTCAAGTTTATGTGCAGATTTTTATAGTATGAGCTCTGACAATTAAGGGTGCACACTTGCCACCACACTTTTACATTGGCAGCACTGTACAAATAACTCAATAAAGTTTTAGAGCCTTGGGATATCAGTGGCCCACAGTGGTGTTTATGTCAACATGTGGCAATGTCTTGCTGAGTGACATTCATTATTGTTCTTGCATGTTTTTGTGTGCCATTGTGATTAGAGCAACAAGCAAACATTAAATTTCTTGTCAAACTTTGCAAGAGTGGAAGTAAAATTTGGGACATGTTAGCATATGTTTAGGGGATGATGCCACGAAGAAAATGGCAGTGTACAAACGAATTAAACCTTTTCCTGAAGGGAGAGAAAACATCACTGACAGAGAGCAGTCAAGGCAGTAAGTAAAAAGCAAAACTGATGAAAATTTTGCAATGATTTGTTGAAATATGCTTCAAAATTGTCTGCTGATTGGGTGAAGCATAGAAGACCAAACAAACATTGATATATAAATAGGAATATCCTAACTGAAGATCTTGGCATGAGAAAGCTGTGTCCAAAATGATCCCAAAGAGACACACCAATGAGCAAGAATAAACAAGAGTCAAAATTTTCCAAGACCTTTTGGAGAAACAAGATGATGTTTTGAGCCATATTATCACTGGTGATGAAACAACAATATAAGAATATGGAAGAAAGCATCAGAGCACAAAATGGAAGTAAGCCAATTCCCTATGATCAAAAACTTGCTTCAGTCTAAATCAAGAGTCAAACTGATGTTGCTAACCTATTTTAATTTCAGAGGGATTGTTCTCTATGAATTTGCCTAACCCCACTGGACTCAGTTCTTTTTTATGTAGATGCAAACTAATTATGGATGTCTTTGAAATGCTCATAACTAGACAATATTAAAGCAATGCACATGTGACATGTCTAATCATTAATAAATATCTTGGGCTCTGCGCCTGTGGCTCAATCAGCTAAGGCGCCAGCCACGTACACCTAAGGTGGCGGGTTTGAATCCCCAGCCCGGGCCTGCCAAACAACAATGATGGCTGCAACCAAAAAAATGGCCAGGCGTTGTGGCGGGCGCCTGTGGTCCCAGCTACTTGGGAGGAGGAGGCAGGAGACTCCCTTGAGCCCAGGAGTTGGAGGTTGCTATGAGCTGTGATGCCATGGCACTCTACCCAGGGGGATAGCTTGAGGCTCTGTCTCAATAAATAAATAAATAAATAAATAAATAAATAAATAAATAAATAAATAAATATCTTATGAACAATGTACCAAATTCTTGCTATCTACCACAATGGCAATTGAGCCCCAAACTCAAATGCAATGTAGATGACTTACTATTTAAAGTAGCTTTAAATGCTACTTTACAAATTCTAACTCTAATTTAGACTCTCTTTCTAATTTGAGATTGGACTTAATTATAATTTGAAAATTCTAATTCTCATTTGAATTCTTTTTCTAATTTTAACTCAATTTTAGTTTAAATATCTTTTTTTTTTCATTTTCTTAACCACTTTTCCATATGTCCATTTATATATATTAGATTTCTTTCTTCTTTTGTCTAAACTAGTAATATGTCCAATTATTATTGCATTTGTTTCCTTAGAAGCCCAGGAAAAGTTCTTGAACACGTTGACTAAATGTGCCAGTTTTCTGCTTTATTATGTAGACTGCTTCATTTATAAGGGAAAGTTTTACTTCTGAATGTAGTATCTCATAAATCTTGAGGGTGTTTCTTTTCAATAAATTTAGGGCCTTCTTTTTAATAAAATATGGTTCATAAATTTTTGAAAATTTAGTTCCTTACCATGGGCAAATCTGTTTTCACAGGTGACAGTAATAGTCATTACTTTCAAAATGATCGTCTTCCTTATGTGATTAAATTTTAATAAGTAAATCTGCTGTTTTCCTTTCTCCTCTCTCTTCTGATTTTGAAAGAGGACAAAAGTTCCATTCTTGGCTTTGATGTTTTCCAAAATAATATGAAAATTTTAGAAATGTTTTCTTTCCAACTAGAAGGGTACTATATTCTATATAGTTTTACTCTGCTAAGCCATAGGACACTTGTCTCTTCAAATGAAAGGATTAGGTGGAGATTCTTTTTCTGGAAACCACTTTTTTTCCTGCATTTGATTTCCCTCCTGGCTGCTTGATTCTTCTGAATGTTTACTGTATCCACATCAAAACCGTTAAGAAATGAAGAATTTTGCCGAGTATATTAAAGCAATGTAAGCTCTGCTAATCAATTATGTTTGCTTTGTTTTGTTTGTAGTTTTGTGAGGCCCTACACTGAACTATGACAACTTTCTTTCTTATACTCACTTCTTAGATTAGGACAACAATTTCTGTTACTATTTTCATACTTTGTACTGTTATTTATAACTACTAGCATATCATACAAAGTTGTAAAAAGCTGGATCTGGATAATCTTATAAAATATATTTTGCAGGGCATCTTATAAAATACACTTTGCAAGGCACTAATAAAGTGATTTAATGTTTTTCTACTTTTACTTGTCCATGATTTCTGCTTTTGTTCCATTTATCTGGTGGGAGTAACATAGTTCTCTGAACCCTGATAGAAAAGCTGCTTGCAGATATATCCTTTCTTTGTTTCGTTGGTCTGATGATTGATAATAAGCATCTAACCTCAAATTTTCCCAAATCTCTTCATGTTTATCAGATGTTCATGACTATCCAGTTGCATACTGTTATTTGATCAAGGTTGGCCCATCACCACATTATTTCATAAGGGAAGGACTCTAATATGTGAGGCAGTTCTCTCTGGAGGTCATTCCCTTACACCATCATACAATTTAATATAACCATTGAGAATATTGTGCATTTTTTAATTTGATATGGCATAAACTTATGTATTCACTTAATTTTAAAAGCCAAATTGAATTAGCAAAGCTTAAATTCAATTAGGATGGTCTTGAAATTGAAATGCAGGATTGTTTTGAACCAAATGAAAGTGTAATCTCATTTTTCTACAGAGATTTTTCTTGCTGATCTCATCTAAAGCAAAGCACTTCTGGTCTTATCTGGTCCCATCAATAAGCCAAGAAGAAATGAACAAACAAACAAACTAATGGTAAGATTTATCATTCCCTTTCTGTGTCAGCCTCCAAAACTCATACTCCAGTTAGAGTAGAAAAATACAAAATTTACCATCCTCCACCAGCTAGCCTCATTTCACCTACATAGAATAGGCACTTCTTGGTGCAAAGTTTCACATTTTCCTATGGGATAACATATTAGAACTTCCACTCAATTCCCCTCTTCTCTTTTTTCATCTCATGTACAGCTTTCATTACATTGTACCACGTATTTCAACAGAGATGTGAATATACACAGAAACATCACCTAAGCAGGTCAATATAAATCCACGTATTTTTATCTCTCTTTAAAATCTACTTTTTTCATGTGAACTATTTTGACAACATATCCTTTTGTCTCTTCACCTACTTATCTCATGATTGCCCTCACAATTCATTTAAAATCTTGGTATAAAACAGATATTATCTCCAATGAAAAGTCAATCTTTAACCCTAACAAATTTACTTATAATTAAGAAAACATCTGCTTTATAAATCCCATATTCCTTTCATCAATTAGAACATTTTCTACTATATCCATTTACCTCACATCTTGAATTGCATTCTCTTAATTTTACAATTTTATTATTCTCTCATAATTTGGAAAGACACTCTATAGTATTCTGGGGGTATTCTAGAGTAAGGGAGATCCCCTGAGTTCAAGTGTTTGAGATGTAACTGAGCATGAATGAGACCTCATTTCTACTAACATTAGAAAAATTAGCCAAGTGTTCTGTGGGCATCTGTAGTCCCAAGTACTTAGCACGATGAGGCAAGAGGACTGGTTAACAAGGGTTTGAGGTTCCTGTGAGCTATGATGATGCCTTAGCATTTTACCCAGAGTCTCAGAGTGACACTGTGTCTCAAAAACAAACAAACAAACAAACAAAAAAGAAGGTTAAATGAGAGAACATCAAAACATTTTAAAAGTAATAGTATTGTCTTATTTGTATTAATGTCATGTCCTTAACTAGGTAAATTATTCAGAAATCTGGCATATTAGATTTATGTGGAAAAAAATATATGGGAATTTATAAAGCCATGCTGAGCTTTCCCTGATAATAAGTGTGGAATATTTTTATTCAGACAATCTTCCTATGAAAGAAGAAAAGGTGGTTAGAACATTAAAAAAATATATGTTAGAAGGTATGGAAGAGTTTAAAAAGCAGCAATTACTTGAATATTCAAGCTTCTGTGGAGTAAAAGGCCAGAGAAATGAACAAGGCATTTGGCAGCTCTTTTTTCTTTGAAGCTTTGCCAAGTCAAAAGAGGCCATTAAGATGAAGCTGGGAATCTGAATAATGCTTTCCTTTGACTCAATGAAAGATTTAAAAGAAGGGGGGGGGGCTCATTGTCTACAATAGAGAGGCAGACCTGGTAAATCCCCAAGATTTTTCTGTTTGAAACTGCCAGGGCTGTTGTATAGGAGTGCAGGTGAACCTGAAATAGCCCTAATGAAGAATAGAGCATAGTTTCAAATTTTCTCAGTTACTGATTAGAAGTCAATTTGTTCCTGCACTAACTTTGCACAAGAAGCAAAGAAAATGCTCCCTGTAGAAATATAACATGATCAATAGCTACTAATTTTCTTTATCTTTCTCTTCAGAGCCATAAAAAGATATATCTTGGCACATTGCCATGAAAGCCTGGTAGTTATGGGAGGTAAAATCTATGAAATTACAAGGACCTACTAATACTGTTAATATCTGTAAGTTTCTTACACTTATGCTACTTAGGTTACAATTGAATTAAACTAGAAATTAATAACAACAAAAAGATAGGTGTTAAATTTTCAAATACATGAAGGTTAAACATAGCCTACCAGAGAACATATAAGTAAAAGTAAATATTTCAATAAAGTTAAAAAATTATTTAAAACTCATTAAAAATGAAAATAGAATATATCAAAATTTGTTGGACATGATTACAACCATGCTTAGAAGAAATTGTATATTGAATACATATTTTAGGAAGCAGATATATAAAAACAACATGATGAAGAAACTATCAATAATAAAAATTTAATCTGAAAGCAAACAGATGAAAAGAAATACTAAATATTAGGGTAGAAATGAATAAAATTATAAAATAAATATAATAGGTAAAAATCAATAAATCCAATAATTGGCATTTGAAGATATTAATAGTTGATCAATTTCATTCCACAGTAATCAAGAATTTTGGATAGAAGTAAATTACTATTAACATAAATAATTGGTAGTCATCAACACTGATCTCTTTAACATTGAAATGACAAATGAATATTACGAACAACTCTCATGCCCATAAATTTGATAACTCAGACTGAATTTAGCAATGTCTTAGAAAATATAAAATACAAAACACACACAGGAATAATACATAACCTTCATATAACTATATTAATGAAAGGAATTAAGTTGATAATCAGTAATATTTAAATAAAGCTCAAGGATAGTTTTATTAGTGAATTTTACTGAACATGTAAGGAATAATCATACCAATTCTCTAAAATCTTTCAAGAAAATAGACATGGAAGTAATACCTCTTAACTCATTCTATGAGATCAGTTTTATGCTAATATCCAAACCAGAAAGACATTACCAGAAAGTTAAACTACTGATCCATATATCTCATGAATGTAGTTTCACAATCTTCAAAATATTAGCAAATCAATTCTAGCAATGTTTAAAAATTATATATGATGCTGGGCAGCGCCTGTGGCTCAAAGTAGTAGGACACCAGCCCCATATGCTGGAGATAGCAGGTTCAAACCCAGCCCTGGCCAAAAACTGCAAAAAAACAAAAAAACCCAATCAAACAAACAAAAAATTATATATGATGGCTAGATGAGATTATTCCAGGTATGCAAGATTGGTTCAGCATTCAAAAGTTAATTAATGTAATTTACATCAATCAATAAAAGAGAAAGTCATGTTATTTTGTCAAATAATGCTGAAATATTTGATAAACGTCAATACCAATTATTGACTTAAAGTAACCTCTGAAAGTGAGAAATAGAGAAACTTCTTAATTTGATATGTAATAGCATAAAATCCACATCTAGTATCTTACTTAACAGTCACATACAATGCAGGGATCAGGAACACCCGAAAATAAACAGTCCCTGACCTACCCCCCATTGGCGTGACTTTAGGAATCATAATCTCTCTCACCACTTTTATTCAACATGATATTGGAATACCTAGTGCAGTAAGACATGAAAACAAAACAAAAGGTATGTAGATCATAAATGATGAAATAGATCTTTCTTTCTTTGTAAATTCCATAACAGTTTCTCTATAAAATCTCAAAAAAGTAATGTAAATATGAATGTAATACATGACTGTAGCTAGGCCATAAAATATAACTGATGAAAATCACTGCTTTATTATATACTAACAATGAACAACAAGAATTAGAAGTTAAAATCACAATACTAGGTCATAATAGCATCCTTCAAAAAGAAAATTCTTAGGTACAAATTTATTCCGGATCTGTATTATTCAGAGGTTTCTATAGAAATAGAAACAAAATAATAATATATATGAGGGCTAAAAATTTTAAAACAAACAAATATATATATATATACACACACATATAGGCTATCCAGAAAGTATCCAGCAGTGTAATATGAAAAATAGAGATATACATAATATATGGATGAGTTCTCTCTCTCTCTTTCAATCTCTCTCTCTCTCTTTCTCACACACACACACACACACACACACACACACACACACTCAATATACATGATTTAATCAACACCAGATATAACATATTTTGGGGAAAAGCATCTGTATTGAATATGCATAAACCTTTTTTTCTCCTTCCCTTGTCACCTAAATAATACAGTATAAATATATATTAATGCATAACATTTATGTTTTATGAAGTATTATACATAATCTAGAAATGATTTAAAGTATATGAAATGGTATATATAAGCCATATGCAAATAAACCATCATTTTATAAAAGGGGCTTGAGCATCTGTGGATTGGGGTATTTGTAAAGTCTTAGAACTATTCACTCATGGATGAAGGGCAATTGTATATAAAAACTAGGTAGATGATTGATAGATAGATAGATAATAGTAGACAAGAAGTTTATTGTAAGAATATGTTCACATAGAAGCTAAGAAATCCCACAGTATGTCCTCTGAAAGACAGAGAACCAGAAGCCTGGTGGTGTAATTCAGTCTGAAGCTAACTGTCTGGAAATTAAGTTTATAGTGGTGGTTGGTAGTGTAACTCCTGAATTCTGGAAGCCCATGAACCAGGAGTTTTGATGACTGAGGGCAGGAGTAAATTAATATCCCAGTTCAATAACAGAGAAAAAGAGCATTCACCCTTTCCCTGCCTTTTTTTCCCCTATCTGGGCCATTATCTAAGAAGATCAAAGGGAAATGAAAGAATATCTTTAGACAAATAAAAACGAAAACACGATATAACAAAATTTGGGGTATTTAGCAAAAAATAGTTTGAACAGTGAATGATGTAGCAATAACCATCTAAATCAAAATGAGCACATAGTGAGAATACTTTCTAACTTATTTTAGGAGACCAGCATCACTTGGATAATAAAATCATACAAAGACACCACAAGAAAAAAAAAATCTATAGGACAATATCCTCAACAAACCCAGACGCAAATGTCCTGTAAAAATTGTAGGCAAATGAAATTAACAGATTAAGTGATATTTCTGGTAGGAACTCAAGCAACTTCCCGCTTTATCTCTTACCATGACCTGGTCTAAACAAAGATTTTTTACATTAAAAACTTTTTTAAAAAAGATAAATTGATCTTATCAAAAATAAGATCTTATCTTTTTGTATGATACTTCTCAGAGAATGAAAAGCAAACCATAAACTAGAAGAAAATGCTTCTAATGTATACAGCTGAGAAAGTACCTGTCTTGGTTTGTTTTGTGCTTCTGTCACATAGTATCTGAGACTGGGCAATTTATACGGAACAAAAATTTATTAGCTCACAGTTCTGAAGACTGGGAAGTCTAAGATCAAGGCACTAGATGATTAAGGCCAAGTTTCTCTGCTTCCACAGTGACACCCCCACACACTATATCCCCAGGAAGGTAAGAGATTGCTGTATTCTCAATAGCAGGAAGGTGGAGGGGCTGAGAGAGCAAGAGAAGACTGAACTCACTTTTTTCATAATGTGAGTAATAACCAATAATCACATCAATCCCACAAAGCCGATTCGCCTTTAAAATATCCCATTGCTAAATTTTGTTTCAATGACAATTAAACTTCAACATGAATTTTGACATGGGAACAACATTCAGATCATGTTAGTACTTGTATCCAGAATATATAAAACATAAAAACAAGAAAACAAATAACCACATTTTAAAAATAGGTAAAATATTTGAATAGATCATTGACTAATGCAGATAGATGCATATGCCCATGGGCAAACAAGCACACCAAAATATATTGGCTAAATGTCATTTATCATTAGAGAAATGAAAACTGAAGCCACAGGGAGGTGCCTCTCTCTACATTTTAGAATGACTAAAATTTAAAAATGAACAACAATAATACTAAAAATACCAAGTGCTGTCCAGGATTTAGAGGACTAGTGTTCTCGTACCTAGTGATAAAAAACACAAAATGACAATCACTTTGAAACACAATTTGGCAGTTTTTATACAGTTAAATGTACTTATTACATCAACGAGATATTCTTCTCCTTCATTTACCAAAATTATACAAAAACTTATCTTTATAAAAAAAAAAACCTATCTATAAATGTTTATAGCAGCTTTAGTCACAATTGCTAAAAACTTGAAACACTTCAAATGTCCTTCAACTGGAGAATGGATAAACAAATGAAATGATTCCGTATAGTGATGTAGCACACAGAAATAAGGTTGCACTAGAGATAAACATACTAGCATGAGTGAGTCTGAAGTGCGTTACACTAAGAGAAATAAACCAGACCTGAAAGATTCCATACTGGATGATTCCATTCCTATGATGTTCTAGAAAGGGCAGCACTGTGATAAAAAAAAAAAAAAATCAGATTAGCAGTTCCCAAGCTGGTAGTGAGCAGATAGTTTAATTACAGTATGATGGAGGTGTCTTGCACAGTGCTGGAACCATCCTCTATCTTTTCATTTTTTATGTTTATTTTTTGAGACAGTCTCATTCTGTTGCCCTGGGTAGAATGCTGTGGCATCGTCAAAGCTCACAGCAACCTCAGTCTCTGGGGCTGAATAGATGGCCTTGCCCCAGCCTCATGAGTAGCTGGAACTACAGGAGTCTGTCATAACCCTCAGCTAGTTTTTCTATTTTCAAAAGAGCCCTGGTCTTGCTCTTGCTCAGGCTGGTCTTGAACTCAGTGAATGTAATCTGATTACATAACTGTGTGCATTATCAAAACTTACAAATGTGTGCAATAAAAAGGGTGAGTTCTATACTCTGCCAATTACACTTTATGAAACAGAATGGAACAAAAAAAATCACAAGTAGTTGTTAGAGATATGATCATTTTCTAAAATAGACCTTTGTGCCAATGAATAAAATATATAGCAATATGCAGTTAACATTGTAAGAAAAGTCTACATAAAATTTTATGTGGTTTTAAATAATGGCTATGCATATCAATAATAAATTTATGGGAACATTATAAGAAAGATTACAGCCTTCAAAATGTTCTAAATAGACTTAATGTATAAAAGAATCAGTAGTGGAAACAGTAGAAGGGTTTTTTTATAGGGCAAGAACTTTAGAGCAGAAATGTTTTTTCTCTCTTTTTTTTTTTTAAGTAGGCAAAAGATATGATCAGACACCCCACAAAAAGACGAATAGTTGGCTAATGAGATAGGAAAAAATTCTCACATCACATGTCAAATGAAAACAATGAGGTATGGTTATATACTAATAAGAATGGCTAAAATCTGAAACACCGCTAATACCAAGTACGGAGGAGGATACAGAGCACAAGAGCTCTCCGTTTTTGTTGATGGGAATGTAGCCCCTTTGAAGACGGTTTGTGAGTTTCTTACAGAACTAAACGCCCTCTTACCATGGGTCTGTCAGTCATGATCCTGATTCTTTACCCAGAGTAAATGAAAGTGTATGTCCATGCTGTAACCTGCACATAGATGTTTGTAGCATCTTTATTCATAATTACCCAAACCTGGAAACAACAAGATATTCTTCAATATGTGAATGTATAAATAAACTGTGGTATGTCCATGCAATGGAATGGAAAAAGAAATGAGCTATCAAGCCACAACAAAACTCAGAGTGACCTTAAATGCATAAGGTTAAGTGAGAGAATCCAAAATGAAACGATACATTCTGCATAAGTTAAACTATATGACATTTTGAAAAAAGGCAAACTATGAGGACAGTAAAAACATCAGTGGTTATCAGGGTTTCCAGAAAAGAGAAGGTGAAATAAAGGAAATTTTTAAGTTTGTGAAACTATTCTGTATGATCCTTAAAGGCAGATGGGTGCCATTATCAAGACTCATAGAATGTAAAACATAGTGACTCTAAAGTAATCTATAAAATTTAGTTCATAATAATACATGTATATCAATGTTAGCTTATCAATTACAGCAAATATATCACATTAACGCAAAATGTAAATGAACGTGGAAACTGGGTGAGTAGGGGACGGAGAATATATGCAAACTCTCTACACTGTCTCACAGCATCTTCATAAAGCAAAAACTGCCTCCAAATTATTAAAGCTCATTAATAACCAAAACAAAAGAAAAAAGTAAAAGTTGTCTATGCTGGCCATTTGTCTGTGCGGGACAAGTAGACTCACTCTATACCTACAACCATATATGTATATGTGCTATATACACACACACACACACACACACACACACACACAAACAAACAAGTTTGCTTTGTTGAGGTAATAATGACATTTTTACCATATAAGCAAAAATGAAGCAGTTCCAAAAAATGGTCTACCTTAAGGAAGCCAATTTTTAGCACAAATAAACAGTCAGTGGAGCTGGTTACTTCAGTATGCGGTGACAAAGAAATGATTGTCTGTATTTCAGACCAGGCAGTCAGCAACAGCATGCTTGAAGGACTAGAAGTCAGAGATAGCAGAGCATGAGTAATATTGCTTGTTATTTACAGAGAGTCAATTATCTAGAAATGTTAGCAAACATGAGAAAAAGACTCAATCACGGCATAAGTCAATTACACTTCTCACAAAAATACGGTAACATGAACTATTGCATATAAAGTTGAAAATCAGGTACTTTGCCTTTTGAACAAGTGTGTCAAGTAGATGGGGTACAAAAGACAATAAAAGCAACGACGAGGTAAGATATATGGAGGACAACGTAGGAGGGACACTGAAAAACTGCAAAGAATGCAAAGTTAGAATTACAGCTGTCTGCCTTTCATTAGAAATGCAAAAGGAGGAAGTTCAAAATTAGACCTTCTCACGGTGGATGAAAATGGAAAGACTCAATCAAAGTGATAAGTACAAAGGCCCTTTCCGAGGGAGCTCCCTCTTTACAGCACGTGCTCATCTATCTTGGAGACATTGAGCTAGAGTCGCTTTCAGTACAGATACAAGTTGGTTTTGTCAAGGAGGGAGAAAGGATTGCAGGAAGGCGATATTAGGGCATTGAGTGATATGTACAGTTGGATTTAATTAGGGCAAAGTGATAAGTGATGGTTTTAGCACAAGAATTAACACAGATGGTCGAAAAAGACAAATTTAGTATCTTCAATCTGGAAAATGTCAGGCTTAGCATAGATAATGAAGTCCTAGAAAATAAAGAATGAAATAAAGGCTCTACTTGAAATGGCAAATGATTCTAGGAAAGAAAGCATGCGTACACTATACTTAGAATTCCTGAATAGATAATGACTGTATCAGCTTAACTCAGAGTCTCTGCTCTAGTAAATTAATGAGTCCAAAAATTGAAAACTTCTGGCCAGATAAAAAATATTAACCTGAAAGTTTTAGATTTTCATTTTAGAATTAAAAATGTATCATAACCACGGCTCAAATTTTACATTCCTTGTTATTAAATATCGCATCACAAAAATATGTAACCTTGTCCATTTTCAAGTGCTAATTGACCAGTAGATCATATTTAGAGAAGCTTTGTGTGATCATTATTTATCATTTCTTGGAATATATTATCTGTAAATTAATAGTGAAAAAAATTATTTATCTATCTATTTTCTATGCAATGTTAATTTTAAGCCAAGTTCTATTATAGATACAATTGATACACTACTATTTAAATTAGAGGTGTCTGAAAGACAATATTATCAATAGAAAACATTTAAGCCAGTTTTTTTTTTTTTGTTTTTTTGTTTTTCAAACACAGTCTCACTATATCACCCTTGTTAGAGGGCCACAGCGTCACTGCTACAGCAACCTTGAACTCTTGGGCTTAAGCAATTTTCTTGCCTCAGCCACCCAAGTAGCCAGGACTACAGGTGCCATCACAACGTCTGGCTTTTTTGTTGTTGTTGTTGCAGATGTCATTGTTGTTTAGCTGGTCTAGTCCGGATTCAAACCCAACACCCTCAGTGCTGCTGGTGCCATAACCACTGTTCTACAGGCGCTGAGCCAAGACAGTTTTAAAATAATAGAGAAGGTTGTACTGGCTTTTTGGAAGACTAAAAATAATTTATCTTTTAGTACACGTAAGACACCTGATATATTTAGGTTTCTAATTTGAACACCATGAAAATTTAAGAGCCTGTAATCTTACACAGAATGTCAGCATTCAGCATTTCATCAGGGAAACTACTTAATAGGTAGTAGATTTTTGGATGGTACAATCACATAAGATACAATCAGAGAGAGTTCTAAGTTCTGATCTATTCATCTGAGTCTTTGTTTGAGAGAGGGAGAGAGAGAGAGAATGTTGATGCCAACAAATGCAAGATAAATATCTCTGTGGCCAAGATGCAGAATAAAACAAGCAGTAACCAGGACCAGGACTAAAGCCTTAGGACTAGCAGAGCCCAGGTCCATTCACAAGCAGTGAGAGTTTAATTCCTTTCGAATAAAGCTGTTTCCAGTTACTCAGAGTGTCAGAGCCACACTCCACACATTTAAACCAGAGACTACTGTCAATTTCTGCTCAGAAGGGGCTTCCACAAAGTCTGTAATCAACTTGTCTCTGGAACACTTACCACTTTTGCCTATGTGAGTTGGAGGAAGCAGGTTCAGCTGATGATATTTTCCATACCCTCATCTTTACCACTGCAGGCAGCATCAAACCACCTATAAATGAACTGGGTTTCGAAATGGTAATCAGAATCCAGGGAGAAACCTAGAGAATTTTACAAGTAAGACAAAATAAAACAATCAGAAAAATAGATGAACTGATGAGGAAGGGAGAAAAAAAAATTGATAAGCCTGAAAACAAAAATTTTTAAAAATGAGAAGAACATGAGTAAACCTAAGAAAGTAAAGAAAAAAATGTTAGAATATAATCCCATGAAATGAAAATAACATAATAATTTTATAATTAGTTTGGAAATAAATAAATGGGCAAATATACCATAAGCATGGGTGGCCTAATGCCTATTTGGAATTATTTTTTGCTATATGGTGTGAGGTAGAGATAGTTTTATTTTTCTGTATAGAAAAATAATTGCCACAGGAGAACTTATAAAATGTTTTTCATTACTATGCAGACCCAAACTGGTCATAAATCAAGAGAAGTTACGTTTGAGTTTGAATTTGTTGATGAGATCTCTGTTCTGTTACTTTGGTTTGCCTATTTTTGTACAACGTATTTTAATTGCTATGATTTGATTATAAATTTAGATATTGAGTAAAGTGAATTCTGTACCTTTATTTCTTTCTTAAAAAGGGCTTTAACTATTCATGGTTAGAATTCTGTAGCTTTATTTCTTTCTTAAAAAGGGCTTTAACTATTCATGGTTATTTGAACTTCCTTGTGAATTTTTCAATCTATCTGTTTAGTTGGGCTTTTTTGTTTGTTTGTTTTTTGGTCTTGTTTTGAGATTTTTGTGTGACTACATTGTACATTAAGGAAGATGGAAAATTTCAGGTCTGAGTTTTGTCCTCTGGCCCTTGGTTCCCAGAGCCAAAGGATGGGTCTGGTATCATCTTGATGATGGGTCAGACGGATGTAGGCAGGAGGTTCACACTAGTGAAGGCAGAAGTGCAAAGTGAAAGTTTGTTTTAGACAAGAGACACGTCGGTCTCTGTCAGTGGAGAAGATGGTAAGGTGCATCACACAGTACAAAGAAGAAACAGGCCGAGTGGGGAAGACTCCGGACATAATGAAGTTTCTCTTTTTATACTGGTTCCCTAATCAGCTGTCAAACTGGGGGTGGAATATTCATGATCTTTCTGAGAAAGGAGTGAAGAGTTTTGGAAATTGGGGTCCCTGCTCTAATGGGGTTGTTATGACGTCGAGTGAGTGTGATTTTTACCATGTTAATAAGGGAAAGTTCACTTTGTTTATAAGCTCCTAATTCTGTGTATGCTCCTAGCCTAGCAAAAGCCCTGAACCTCAGAATCCTGAGGCCAAATCCCTTGTGGGTTTTGGCTACCTCAAACTTATCCTCATACTTGGTGGAACTGTCAAGCTGCACCTGTTATCTGTCCTTAACAGGAAATATTTACATTTCTAAAATAATGGCATGTCCAATGCGCTAGCAAATTCTGTCTCTACATTTCCATAGGGATACTTTCTTTCAATCGTGTTGTACAGTTTGCAAGATTATTTCAAGGTATTTAACATTGTTGGTGACATTGAAAATAGTATCTTTTCAAAACATGTGCTTTTATCAATTAATTTTACATACATTGAGTAATAGTCAACTTTATTAATGGTTCTATTAAATTATAGCAAAATATTTTAATGATAACTTATAAAAGTTATCACAGTCATATATCTGTTTACTTACTTATTTTCAGTTGCTTTCAGTAAAATCTTAGTTTCCTGTGGGATTTTGCCTTATCATTCTATTTGCAGAATATTAAAAATATCTGGCATACGATTGCTACAAATAAATATTAACTGAATAAAAAATTGTTAAATGAATTAATAAGTGTATAACAAATCAAGGATTATCCTTCTTAAAAATCTAATTAGTAAAGAACATTTATTCTCAATTCTCTTGGTCTTAGAATGGATTTGAATTTCTTTTTCTTTTTTTTTTTGGAGAGACAGAGTCTCACTTTGTTGCCCTTGGTAGAGTGCAGTGGTGTCACACAGCTCACAGCAACCTCCAACTCCTGGGCTTAAGCGATTCTCTTGCCTCAGCCTCCCGAGTAGCTGGGACTACAGGTACCTGCCACAGTGCCTGGCTTTTTTTTGGTTGTAATTTTGCCAGGGCCGGGTTTGAACCTGCCACTCTCAGTTTATGGGGCTGGTGCCCTACGCCCTGAGCTACAGGCACCGCTCAGATTTGAATTTCTTTTCCATTTTAACAAACTTTTCTTTCTTTCTTTCT
>CAUYQV010001722.1:0-40633 GCA_963574575.1 Galagoides demidoff | reverse complement strand
CAATATGATAAACAACATATTAACATGTTGAATTAAAAATTAATGTTTAAGTAATGTACATTGGTCAAAATTAAATACAATTTATATGAGAATTAGTCATTATTTTCTTTCTTTTTTTTCCTTGACCACACCCCTCTCCCTCCTTCTCTGTCTGATCTCCCCTTCCCCCATGCTCCACCATGTCATTAATTGTCATTAATTGTCTTCATATCAAAGTTGAGGATTCTTACTTCTCCATTTCTGTGATGCTTCACTAAGAATAATGTGTTCCACCTCCATTCAGGTTAATATAAATGCTGTAAAATCTACATTATTTTTGATGGCTGAATAATATTCCATGGTATACATATACCACAGCTTACTAGTCCATTCCTGGGTTGAAGGACATTTAGGCTGTTTCCACATTTTAGTGATTGTAAATTGGGCTGCAATAAGCAGCCTAGTACAAGTGTATTTATAATAAAAGTGTTTTTTTTTTTTCCTTCTGGATAGATGCCCAGTAATGAGATTGTGGGGTCAAATGGGAAGTCTAGGTTGAGTTCTTTAAGGTTTCTCCATACTTCCTTCCAAAAAAGTTGTATTAGTTTGCAGTCCCACCAGCAGTGCAAAAGTGTTCCTTTCTCCCCACATCCACGCCAGCATCTGCAGTTTTGAGATTTTGTGATATAGGCCATTCTCACTGGGGTTAGACAGTATTTCAGGGTGGTTTTAATTTGCCTTTCTCTAATAATTAGGGATGATGAGCATTTTTTCATATGCTTAGTAGCCATTCATCTATTGTCTTTAGAGAAGATTCTGTTCATCTCTCTTCCCCATTGATGTATGGGGTTGGTTTTTTTCTTGTAGATTAATTGAAGTTCTGCATAGATCCTGGTTATTAGACTTTTGTCTGATTCAAAATATGCAAATATCCTTTCCCATTGAGTAGGTTGTCTATTTGTTTTGGTTGTTGTTTCCTTGGCTGTACAGAAACTTTTCAGTTTCATTAAATCCCATTTGTTTATTATTGCTGTTGTTGCTATTGCCATGGCATTCTTCCTCATAAAGTCTTTCCCCAGGCCAATGTAGACAAACTAGAAGTAAAAAAGTAAAATCTCTAGTAACCTCAATCAGAAATGATAAAGGGGAAATAACAACTGATGTCACAGAGATACAAGAGATCATCTCTGAATACAACCAAAAACCTTATGCCCATAATTTGATAATATGAAGGAAATGAATCAATATTTGGAATCATACCCTCTCCTTAGACTTAGCCCAGATGAACTAGATCTCCTGAACAGACCAATTTCAAGCACTGAGTTCAAATAAACAATAAAAAATCTCCCAACAAAAAAATGCCCTGGTTCAGATGGCTTCACACCAGAACTCTGTCAAACCTTCAAGGAAGAGCTTACTCTTATACTGTAGAAATTATTCCAAAAGATTGGGGAGGAAAGAATCTTTGATTCTTTCATGTTCTATGAAGCAAACATCACCCTGATACCAAAACCAGGAAAAAACCCAACTAAAAAGGAGAATTTCAGACCATTTTCACTAATGAATATAGATGCAAAAATTCTCAATAAAAACTTAGCTAATAGATTAAAGCTTATCATCAAAAAAGTCATGCATCAGGATCAAGTAGGTTTCATCCCAGGAATGCAAGGCTGGTTTAATATATGCAAATCCATAAACGTTATTCACTGTATCAACAGAAGTAAAACCAAAGACTACATGATCCTCTCAATAGATGTAGAAAAATCATTTGATAAAATTCGGCATCCTTTTTAAATTAGAACACTGAGGAGTATAGGCATAGGTGGTACATTTCTTAAACTGATCAAAGCTATCTATGACAAACCCACAGCTACTATTTTACTGAATGGAGTAAAACTGAAAGCTTTTCCTCTTAGAACTGGAACCAGACAAGGTTGTCCTCTGTCACCATTACTATTCAACATTGTGCTGGAAGTTCTAGCCAATACAATTAGACAAGACAAGAACATAAAGGGCATCCAAATGGCAGCAGAGGAGGTTAAGCTCTCCCTTTTTGCTGATGATATGATCTTATACTCAACCACAAGACTCTCGGAAGTTGTCAAAAAATGCAGTCATGGCTAAGGATATAAAATCAATGTCCACAAGTCAGTTGCTTTTGTATATGCCAACAGCAACCAAGAAGAGAGGTTAATTAAGCACACAATTCCCATCACCAAAGCCCCAAAGAAAATAAAATACTTAGGAATATACCTAACAAAAGAGGTGAAGGACCTCTATAAAGAAAATTATGAAGCCCTAAGAAAGGAAATAGCAGAGGATATCAACAAATGGAAGAACATACCATGTTCGTGGCTAGGAAGAATCAACATTGTTAAAATGTCTATACTTCCCAGAGTAATTTACTGAATCAACACCATCTCTATTAAAATACCAACATCCTACTTTCAAGACTTGGAAAAAGTGATTTTGCGTTTTGTATGGAACCAGAAAAAACCCCGTATAGCTAAGGCAGTTCTTAGTAACAAAACAAAGCCGGGGGTATCATGATACCAGATTTTAGGCTGTACTACAAGGTCATAGTGGTCATTGTTTGTTATTTTGATGTAGTTACATGCAAATAACTACATTTTAACTTCTACTCTTTTTATTTTATGCTTTTAATGTCCCTCTCTTCTTTACAACAAGGAATTTCTTATTTGTTTAAAATTGAATTTTTATTTATTTATTTGTTAATTTCAGATTGATGTTAGTGATACTGGACAAGTGGCGTCCAGCCAGCTCAGCTGAGCGGCACTGGAAGACCTGCTGCCTCCGTCTTGGCAGTGTTGGCAGCAGCCGCAGAGGAAACAGCAGGCTGGAACAGAGGCAAGCGGGGGGAGCTTCCTTCCCCCAACAGAGGCTCTAGTAGCCAAAAGAACCAGACACTAGCGGGGGAAGACACTGGTGCCATGCTGTCTCCTCACGTGGACCTCTGGCAATTCCTCCAGTGCATCCCTGATTAGTCCGTTTTCAAAATCTACTCATGATTGGTCCATTTTCAAGACCCGAAGCTCATTGGACAATTGCCCCTATATAAGCCCCTAAGTAAAGAATCCAAGTGCAGATTTCAGGAGAAAGAGCAGAAAAGCAAAGAGGTTTGGCTCTGTAACACTTGTGTACTGTTTTATGAGATTTGCCCTTTTATAAGAGCTGTAAACACTGGCAAGGAGGTTCACCCCTTTGTAAAAGCTGTAACATTTGTATATAAACCTATCTTATTACTGGTCCTACTCTGCAAGGAGGTTTGGCTTGTTGTAAGAGCTGTAACACTTATACATGTTGAAGTTTTGAATAAAACCTATCTTATGGTCCGTTGCTTCATTCTTTGAACCACTGAGACCAAGAGCCTGGAAATTCAGTATCAAAAATCCAATATCACTAGGGTACAAATGTTTGGGCTATATTGTTTCTATTCCAAGGTAAAGTTCCAGGGTAGTTGAACCTCCTCCTTTCCCAGTTATGTTGGAAATTATATACTCTGTTTCTATTTATTATTATCTTGGATACTTAAGAAAATGAACATATATAAAATTCACCAATATGTAGAGGAAACTGAGTCCTGAGTTTAGTGTGAGTCTTGAGTCCTGCTTGAGAGACCTGGAGAATCCTGAGAATGGCATGTGAGCTGTGTGCCTGCAGGAGATCAGAAAACTTTCCAAGGGAGGATGTGCATGTGAGGTGCATGCCTAGGCCTAAGGCTTATGGTAAAGATCCTCTAGATTCCAAAGGTCTCAACTCTAGAGGCAGAAGTCTTGCTTAAAGTTTGAGATTTTGCAAAACAAATTGAAGACATTCTGTCTGACACTCCATATTCCCCCCTCCCTTTTTAATGTTGATGTTTTATAAGTAATTTTTTTCCTGCTTTGTGATAATAGGGACCCAAGATTACTCGGGAGGGCTCTTCCCAGAGTTCCTCAATCTCCTGGCATAGACCCTGTGCCAAGCCTTGCTATCCCTTGAGCCAAGACCCCCTCTTCTGACAACCCCAATATCTCTATCCTCTTCTTAATCAATACAAAGATTCAAGTTTAATATAATTTTTGTTTTGGTTCAGTACTTCAGATTAATTCTACTTTTATATAGTGTTAATTCCAAGGCAGGCAAGTTTTGCCTTTGTGTCCTTATATGAGGTAATTTTGTTTTTAAACTACTCTGTCCTGCCATTTGATGTTAAGTAGGGATCTCTTTGTTGTCCTAAAGAGTTCTAGGTTATCTTTTGTTCTTTGTGCTGCCAGTGTAAACATCAAATCAGAAAGTCAGTTTCAATAGGGTTCAGCTGATGCTTCTGGGGAGGAGGAAGCTTAAATATTTGTTTACAACATTGGATTTGTTTTCCACTTTATTATTTGCTTCAAGGCAATACACTAAATATATTTTTGAAGATATTTTACACTATGTTTTATTTATTATTTGTGGGGGCATATCTCAACACATCCTGTCATACTGCCAGAAATGGAATTCAGTTTATTTTAAAAACAATTTTCTCAGAACTCTAAAAGGGAGGATTAAGTACTCATATTCTCAAGTTTATGACACTTTATAACTACTAGTCCACCTCAATGTCATTGCTCTCCTCCCATAGACAATCAACATAATATGTTTAACATGCATTTTATGTGTGTTCCTTCAAAATGTGTATTGCTAACTGTGTGCACATATTTTTAATTTATGCACACATTATAACAATCTATTTATTACTTTTTTACTACTAAGCACATTTAAATTTTTTTTAATGTCTTATGGTGTACATCTAATTTGTTTCTTCTGTTAAATAATTTTCCATAGCAGACATCCAACACATTTTACCAACCTGCTTTTCTAGAATGGCTTATTTTGTGACTTTCTACTGTGGATTTTCTTGTGCCACCACAGTGAATGCTGTCAGGAGCCTCTGTAAATTTCAGGGTTATAACTGAGATGTGCCTATACTTAAAATAATGGTGCTAGATTACCCTCCTTAATAACTAGTGAATACTTCTACCCAATGGTGCTGAAGAGAATGTATTGCCTTCATTCTGTGAAGGCTTCATTCTATCTTGCGTTCTAATTTTGTTATCTATAAACTTTGCCCATGGTTCCTATTATTGAAAAGTAATTCAGTAGAACCTCTGTCAGTCGACCACCCAAGGGACTATAACAAACTGGTCAGCATAAGAGGTAATCAACACAAGGAAATAGGCTCCGTACTGATACGTACATGTGGTGAGTTTATGGTCTATAAAAATTAGATCAACTTAAGGGGGTGCTCAGTGTAAGAAGGTGGTTAGCTATGGAGTTTCTGCCGCACTTTGTTTTGATATGATCCACTGTTGTTGTTTTTTTTTACTTAAGTTTTATGTTTTTGTCACTCTTCCAGATCTCTAAGGTATTCCTTTACATTTTTAGCAATCAACTTTATGATTTTCTCTTCCCCATTTAAATCTTTAGTTCAGCTATAGTTGTGCTATCCACCAAGTGGCCATGAGTCATATGTAGCTATAGAACATTTTAAAGGTGAGGAAATGAATTTTATTTGGTTTTAGTTAATTTATTAATAAGCTAAAAATGAAGTAGTATAAAATTATACATAGCTTATTGTTTTGATAGGTATGAAGTTCATTTAACTGTTATATCACAGAAGATATTTATTTATTGTGGTGCGTGTGAAGTAAATTCATCATTTCTATCGTACATGTAAACATTAGCAACCTAATTGCCTTCAACCAATTGATTGAATTAAAATGATTTTTTCTATGATATAACTTGTAGTGTTTTTATTTGAATATATTATGAAAACATCAAAAGTTAGAGTGATGTCTGGGTAAATTTTAACTAGCAATTAAATTAAAAATTTTATCAATATTGACATACTAACTTATTTTTCTAGTGTAAAATAAAAATTACTAAAATTTTACATTTAAAATAAAACCATACTACTCCTCCAGAATAAAATACAGATGCAGAAATGTGTAATATTATTGGACCCACTGGAAAACAGAGGGAGATTGGAAGGAAGTATGGCATAAGTTCTTAATAAATGAAAACTACAAATTTCTCTAAGCATTGCAAAAAAAATAATAAATTTTAAAGATAATAAGGTGAATAGTATTAGGAGATTTTTCAGAAAATATATAATGAAGTTAAGAAGATGCTCTCCCTCAGTGGTCAAAAAAAATTGGCAAAAATTAACCAACTAAAATGAGAATTAAATGGCCAATACAAAAATTTCAATATTTTTTAATAGAAACTGGGCTTCTAACTTTGGCCAGTCCCAAATTACTTAAATTGTTGCAGAGAATACTAACACATTTTTAATTTAAAATGGCAAAAGAAATTATTACATCGTGGAAATTTTATTAAAAAGTTACAGTGAAAAGACTAAAAATGTTATTTTATAATAACTGAAAGAATAGCAATTGAGCCACCATATATTTGCCCATGAACTACAATACATTTCTAACAGTATGAGAGATCAATTGATTGAACATTTATAAAATTGTCAGCAATTTTCTTTAGCTTGAGGTGAGTCATGTGTTAGGAGATGCTACTCAACTAATACTTTGGGTATGTTTTATCTCAAAGAACTTCCAAATTTATGTAGAAATATTGTCAATTTGCAATCTAAAAAGCTAAAGTTGTAGCATTAATATTGTTAAGTCTTTTGTACTTTTCAAAGAAGAATTTTGAATAGATGTGAAAAAGTTCAGAGACAATACTCCAGTTCTGTTAGGTTAAATAAAAATCTGGATTCACTAGAATTTTGAAACAAGAGACTAACACTTCCTTTATTATTATACTTCGTTCAAAAATATGACAAATATCAGAGTTGTTTTTCTTTAGTTTTCTAAAGTTTTCATACTAAAGTTAACCTGAATATATTTGCTAACATTCTTTAGATAATACAAATCAACAATAGTTTGTGGACCTCCAGACAATATGACTCATCAATATTATGGAAATTTTGAAATAAATAGAAGACAAAAATTATAAATAATCTCTATTTATGGCTCTTTTGAATGTTTTGAGATGGTACCAAGTTATAGTAATTCTTACTTTCATTTTATTTTGGTATCGAATATACATTTATACAAAATTTTTAAAAGATCTCTCCAAACTTTTTCCTACAGATCTAGATAATTCAAAGCATACGTATAAAACTTAAAATTAAATCTAATCTGTTGATTAAACTCTCATCATTTAATTTGTTTCTTTTCTTTCTTTTAACATTGAAATGAAAACACAGTAACTAGACAGTCTTTTGGGTTGCTTCAATTTTACTTTCAATAATTTTATTGGTTAAAATCTGGAAACGCTGAAGGCTTTCAGTACTCCACTTGTTGAATATTTTGATTACATATTTCCAGTTTTTTTGAATAAATATACTCCAGATTTACAGAACTTATTTACAAACTGATTGGCACTATTGTAAGTTCTCATAGGTTGATTTATAAAGTTGGTCATAAACTTTCAGACATTTCCAAAATCTGGATAAAGGTGAACAACAAAGAGAGAAAGCTCTGCCTTGTGAAATTTTTTTTCACTTTTGTATTTAAAATCATATTTTATCACAAAATTTTGTAGTTCAGTAATAATAACAATGAATATATTAAATTATATTTATATATACATATTTCACAGCCAGCGCAGTTTTTCTTTTGGTTGGTAAAATATCAATACTTGCTAAGGTTGTATTTATTAATTATTTATGGCCCCAAACAAATTCCAAAGATACTTTTGCTTCATCAGCTTCATAATATAAAAAGAACCTTACTTTACTGAATATTTTATTTCATCAAATTTCTATCCCCAACATTGCTGCAAAAATAGTTTTCTCTTCAATATTGAATATTTAAACAGCATTTACAGTAAAATTCACAATAAGAACAGATATTTCATTTTTAATGGCATGAGCTTCAAAATCTTTACTTTGATTCTATATATTGGTTGAAAAATTGAATCATATTTGAATCTAGATGTTTTTCCTATTCAAATCTTATGATGACCTTGATATAAATCTCCTATTAGTTAATAATTTGCAGAATTCTTCTATAGATAGAGCCAGCTGATACTTTACCTATAATATTCACACAAGAAATTTTATAATTGAAATAGGTAGGATGAATTTTCAATAAGTCACTTGATCTAAGTGAAAAGTCACGTTTCACTCCTGTAGAATGATTCCTACCTTTGAAGTTGATGCTGGTGCTTCATTAGACTTCTGTCTTCTGGTTTTCTCCTGTGCTGTTGTAATGCAGAAGCTCACATGGTGGTTGCCAAATGTGGACTGTATTGTGCAACATACAGTCATCATTAAGGTTACTGAGTAATAGAAATTATTTAATTTTTCATGAAATGTTTACATTCTTTCTTATAAATTATTTTGGTCAAATTGATTTACTGCAAAATAGAAGATCATTTTGCAAATGCATGGCATTCATGAAATAATATAATTACAGAGATGTAGAACAGAGAAGAAGGGATTAGTGGTTGTCAGAGGTAAACACTGAGGGAGGGGCAAGGTGTGGCTGTCAAGATGTACTCCAGGAAATCCTTGCAGTGTTGATACAGCTCTGTATCTTGATTATGGTGGTGGTTACATGAAGCTACACACGTGATAAAATGGCATAGATTTAGATGCACACATACACATATAAAACTTAAAAAAGAAAGCTTTCTTTCAAATTTAAACTCAGTCTATTCACCATTTGTGTTACACATTCAGGCAAATATAGCAGAAGGTGAAATAAAATATAGGTCTACTGATTCCTTCCAGAATTATTGCGATGCATCTATGAATGATGGAAGTCCATTATGTAAAATGAAACATCTAAGTTGATTTACCAAACAGAAGGCAAGGACATAGTCACTCAGAAGAACATTCTTGGACACACTGGATCCTCCCAGCCATCATATTTTAGTTTTGCAGACATAAAGAAACTAAAGGAAAAAATAGCACTTTTTCTAGGATGAGGTCACAAACTTAATTGCAGACCTCGTAGGACAATAGTGCTGATGGCCATTCCAGAAAAGGAGTTCCAAAATTTCTCTGAAGGGTGAACTAAGCACTGGTGTCAGTGCACGGCTTCCCAAGGGGAGTACGTCGAAGGTGACCATAGTGCTATGAAGCACCTTTTCTAAGATGAGTCTGCAAACTTAATTGTCTGACCTCACATAAGTGTCTTTGGTGTAAAATTCTATATAATACTAATTCAAGAATATAAATTTTATTGTTTAGGAATTTGACAGCTCTGCTTTTTTTTTTTCTATTGCTTAATCTATCAATTTTAGAGAGTACGTTGTTAAATTGAGAAAGTTCAAATAAGGGGCAAAAGTAGAAGATGGTTTGAAATAAAAGCAATATAAGGCAATATATTGATAAATTTGATAAGCAATTTTTTTGAAAACTAAAAACAAAAATAAATGAAAACATACATACAAAATGCGAAACTCAATATAAAAGAAATATAGAGAAAATCAGAAATTACAAGAACACTATTATATGCATACATTTTCTAATACATTTGAAAATATAGTAGTACAGATAACATTCTAAGAAGCAGGTCACTAAATTTGCCTGAGCAAGTAATGAATATCCTAAATAAGTGAACAGCCAAGGAAGAATTAGAAAATGTTGTCAAAGATTTTCCACTAAAAAGCTGAATATAAATTTGTAAGGCATTGTAGATTTTTTTTAATGTTAAAAGAAGTTTTCACTGCAATGCCACATAATCTGTTTTAGAGCAAAGAATCTGGGAACTGTAGACGTACCACAAAACCAAGATAACTAGGATAAAAAAAATACGAAAAAGCACAAAGAACCACATATAAACCAATGTCACTTTTGAATCTAAGTTCAGAACTTCAATTATTTCAAGTAGCTATTGCTAAATTGATACTTGCTATAATAAATACCAAATGTGTTGGCCCCCCACAGAAATATAAGAATGGTTTAATGTCTGGGAATCTTTTAATGTAATATAATATATCAACAAGTCAAATAAGAATTTAAAAAGTGATGCTGTATTTCGGATTGCATGTGAAAACCCCACACTGTACCCCAGAAGTGTATTAATGTACATAGTTACCATTCAATTAAAAAAAAAAGTGATGCTGAAATATATATACTCTCTCTCTCTCTATATATATATATACACACAATATGTATATTCATATACAATATAGCTTTAATATCTAATTTTTTAGATTAGAAGAGAAGGCTATTTCACATGAAAAATTATATAACAACATAAAGCAAAAATTTGAGGTTCTACTCCATAGTTGACAACTTCCTTAAGTTGACCTAATCTTCATAGACTGACAAACACCACATGTACGTATCAGCACAGTAGGCCTATGTCCTTTTGTTGACTACCTCTGTATATTGACCAGTTTTTTGCAGTCCCTTGGGTGGTGACTTTACCAAGAGGGTCTACTGCATATAATTATATATAATATAAAAACAATATAATGTATATCATGTATAATCACACAATATGTAAATGTAAAATTTAACTATATATAAAATATAAAGGATATTGTGCAATTTTCTCCTTTTGGTTCTTCATATATAAATATAAAAGCAGTAGCTAATATCATAATTAAAATGATCCATTAGAGATGACCCCATTGACAAAGTAAGAAGATACATCTATCTGTTATTTAACATGATTCCAGAACTCATAACTAATAAGACAAGGAATGAATCAGAAATGAAACATTTGAATATTAGAGAGCATACAAAATTCTTATTAGTTGTAGATGACATGATGTATATAAAGCAAACATAAGACTTTAAGTACATGAACTACTAGAACCAAGAGAGTTTGGTAAATTGAGTGGACACAAAGAATTTTCTTGAACACTAGCAATGAATAGCTAGAAAAATATATTTAGGAGATTCAATTGACAGGGATAACATCAGCCAAAATATGAAAACTTTTAATAAATATATGTAAACAAAACAAGATGCTTCAGATCTTTCCCACTGGACAGAGGAAAATACTTAAGTAATTGGACACATCTGATGAGAGCAAAGGGAGTATGGCAGGGAAAATGAATGAGGTGTCTGTTCCCTGGAATCTGATTTGTCTCTCAGGAGATGTTGACTGTTTCACCCTTGACCCTCCACCTCCTTTTCTTCTGGGAAATGCAGTCTGGACTTCAGAAATTTGAACTTCAAGGTCTGAACTGCAACCACTAAGAAGTTTCTCAACCACCTAGTCTTTCTGAGTTCATGGAAGAGGGAAGAGGAAGCCCAGTTTAGGACTCATGTTCCAAGTCATATTCTCTAATCTAATTGCTATTGCAGCAGTGTAGTGATCTTGCCTTTCTTTTTAATAAAATGAGCATCTATTTCTTATGTAGGAAAGATGCAGGAATCAATTCATAGTTTCAAATCCTATGACCACCTTCCCAAATCCATAACTGCATCTTTCTTTTAGCTCATTTCTTCTTTATAGATACAATGGAGGTAAAGATCTATAGAAAAATACCCCAAGTCTGATGTCAGAAAGGGCAAAAAGAATTTGTTGCTTATTTTTTACAGTTGAACAGATCTCTCTCTCTCTCTATCTCTGGATTTATCAACAATTCCTTCAATAATTAATTTTAAACTAATTTACATTAACTTACTAGTGCTAAGTACTGTGGTAAGTGTGAGGGTAAAATGATGAATATGTATTTGTGTATTGGCATGTACATATGCACACAGACATGTATATCCTAATTAAGAAAATACATATAAAAAGAAAAAAGATGATAGGGAAATACATAACAATTTTCTGGAAGGTGACATTACAGATGATTTTAAGATACTGCATTTCATTTTTTTTTTCCAAATGCATATAAAAAGTATGGATTATTATATAAAATTATTCTGAAGAACTATTCAAAAGTATAAAAATTTTAATTACTAAATTGCATTTCTGTTGTTTCATGCATGAACTCTACAGTAAAGTGGCATAGATTTCTGATTAAGATTCACTATCAAACTGTAATTCAACACTACAGCCAGCTGCTGGTGGGTTACCATGATTGCAGGTTTAGTTTTTTTCTTTTTTGAGTATTAAACTTTTATTTTTTTTTGTATTAAATCATAGCTGTGTGCATTAATACTGACTAGCTTGCAGGTAAATTTGGTTCCTGAATTTTTCCCTTTGGAGTTATGTTGTGGTGCCTATCACCCTATTGGATATCATTTTTTTAATGGAGGAGGGTAATGTTTGATCTCTCTGGTGAGCCATCTGGGCTCTAAAATATCTAATCATCAATTTGCAATGGGGTTTCCCTAAACAGATGTATTAAAGAGCATTTAGAGAAAAGAAAGTATATTAGAAAAATAACAGAATTATTCTGGCAAGAAATAACATGTCCTTGCATGAATCTAGAGCCTTGCTCAAATTAACCCAATGATCTTTCCTTCATTTGCCTCTGGGTTTTCCTCCAAAGCAAGGTAATCTGTTTCTTTATGTCTTGGGCCCTTTAGTAGTAGGGTCCAACTAACAGTCTCTCAATTTTCAGGACAAATCACCGTCTTTGCAACCAGGTCATCTCTGGATGATTAAATTTTCCCCAGAATCACTTTACTAACCCTTATATCTGCAGAGACTTATTTCCTTTAAGAGTCTCCTTAAATAGGTTGATCTTTCCTATATCCTTACTCATTGCCATGCTCTCCCCACTTACTAGTTCATGGATGCCTCTCATCCATATATCTGAATTTCAATTTATCTTTGAATATTTCACCAGTGGAAAAGGATATAGTGTTTGTAATTTAATCAATAACATAGACTGGAGATGGGGATTGGGGACACTGGGTACACAAGTGAGGAGATGGTAACTACAAATTCAAAGCTAGATGCGTGTTTTCTCCTATGTTCACACTGAGTACTGGGTTAATATGTGTGTTTTGATGATATCATGGTTTCCAATATCAGAAAGAGAACATGTAGGAAATTAGTCTGTAGTACTTACAGGCCCTTAATGCTTGCAAATATTAATAGTTTTCTAATCAATGGCATGTGGAATGAAGAAAAAAGAGCATGTTTTCCTTATGATAAATCTTGTCTTGATTTATCATAAGGAAAACAAACACGAATGGTTGAGTGTTTAGCTGAGTCATTTGAGCACTTGAGTAATGCAGAATGACCATTCTGCTTTTGATCATTTGCAAAATTAAGCCATAAAGGAAAGCCATATCTGGAGCCAACGGGAGATTTGTATTTATGTTTTAGGACAAGATCTGCTTCCTTTCAGCCCTAAAATACCACTAAAGATGTAGAGAAAAGAGGAACACAAAGAGAAAGAAAAGGTTTGTTTTGATTTTATCATTTAAATAAGAACAATGATTTTAGTGGAAATTTAAAATAAACCATTCAACAAGATAAACAAAAATAAAGATTCCTGTAATTACAAACAAAAAATAATTCTGGGTCTTCGCTGGAGATGAGATTAGGTGAGGAAGAGCTGGGATTTTTGAAAAAGGCTTTTGTATGTGATCATTATATTCTTTTTTTGAAATAAATACATTGAGGAAATTGTCAACCATTGACTATTGCCAAAGAGAATTGCTGAGCAGGCTCTTTGTGCAGGTGGGCACACATCTCATTCAGTGGAGTAGGTGCATCATGGGAAACTCCAAGCCTTCCATAAAAGTTGAAGGGGTTTGAAAAGTTATTCCCAAATACTAGCAGCCATTCCAATACTCATATTTGTTAGTAGAACAAGGATGCAAGATGTTGTACTCCAAGATAGACAGTCTTCTGGATTTGAATTTTAGTGAGATTATTTTAGATAGGCACCAAGACAGGAAAAGTCTGTTGATTTTGATGCTAACTATGGCAGCTAAGCCACTGAACAATAGTGTTCAGTGTTTACATACTTAAATACATGGATTTAAAAAAACACATGAATTCTCTCTCCATTTTAAAAATGAGTAAGTAAATCAGGAAATGTTACAATCTCTGATAGAAAGAAATGGGGATGGGACTTTTAACTGATAATGGGAAATGAATTCTAAGAACTGTCAGCTTGAAACCCAAATCCTGATTCCCTCCACTAGGGGATGACGCAAGGAGTTCCTCTATAGTAACGGCAGCTCAGGGAAATTAGCAGTTTTATAAGAATCCCTGGGAGTTGGAAACCGTAGCTCTAAACAAAAACTATTTGGTACTTACCACCCACTTAAGCAAGGAATGGGAATCCCTGTCTCTCCCATCAGTTTTCAAGTAACCTAGAACTCCACCTCGCAAGCACATTTGGGCCTTGGGAGCTAGGGGCCAAGTGCTGGCTTTGTTTTAGACCTGAAGATCCATTTTTGAAAATTTTCTCTTATAAACCACATAGAAGGTGGTATGGTGCAGTGGAAAGAAATTAGATTTTGGATTTTCTTTTCTGGGAGTTTTGTCTCTACCCTTGATATACCACTGTCCTTAGATTAATCAATCCCTCGATTTCTGGGAATGTGGTAAGGAAATCAAGAAATCTGTGTTTTAAAGATAAATTCTTTGTAAATTGGCACTTCTGAGGTCCTAATGTAGCTCCAAAGATTATTAAGAGAATCAAAATAAGACAATAGCAGAAAAATTGATGTGGGCATTATGATATAGAGGGCATTATTAATTTTTAAGACATTAATATTCTATTTATATAAAACCAGGACATTTTTAGTATTTTCTAATTTTCAACTTTCTGCCAAATTTTCCAATATAGTGAATGAACATGTACTGTGAGCTAACTGGGTTTGATGCAGATTTAATGTTTTCTAATATCGCCATCATTACCATGCATGCAAATTAGCTATTAGGTTAAACCATATGAAATTGCTAATTTTTGTGGTAAAAATAGTCCAGTGTTGCTTATTATGGAAGTTTTGACCTAACACCATCATTCTCATCATAGAGATGAACAAGATAAGGCTTAGAGAGATATAAAAATTAGCCCAAAGTGAAACAGGAAGGTAGATCAGGAATTCTATCTCAGGGTCCTTCTGCATTTAAGGTCTCCACACTGTTGTTGATAGAGATTGAATGGGCTTATTCGTGAATTTTCTCTGTTACGTGGGATGCAATTTTATTGGGCTTGGAATGATTGAGTACAGCGTGGCTCTCATCTTTCCACTCGTCCTGGGCTTCATTTTCCTTTGGTCAGGGATTCCCCAAGCTTTCCACCAGCAGCACTGAGCCACTCCGGTCTGCACACCTCTCTGAACATGGTTTGAAGAGCATCTTTGCTGTCTTCAGTTCCTCGGGCTTCATCTAATTCTCTGTGTTTCTCACAGCCAAGCATCAGTTCATGCCTTTGTCCATGATTATATGCCCTTTACACCCTTCGCACATTCCTGAGAATTCACCCACAAGTTAGATGGCTGTGCATCACCCAAGTCTCTTGGAATATACTTCCGTCTAAGAGTCCTGGACCTTGGAACACAACTTCTGTTTTCTTGTTCGTTTGTTTTGCCACTGATGATACCGTGTCAAGAAATCCATATTTTAAAGATAAATTCTTTGTAAACTGGTGCTCCTGAGGCCCCTAAACGTTGTCTCTAGGACTGTTACTTTCAATGCCGCTTACTTACTAACGGAAACATACATAGTTTCTAGTGACACCGCTTATTTTTCAAGTGATTACTCTCTGCCAGCACAGTGCTAAGTGCTTTCCATGCGCTTAGTATTTTAATTGTCATACTAACACTCTGGGATAAGCATTGTTATCAACCCATTCAACAGATAAAGAAAATGGAGCACATGGAAGTGAAGTGTGTTGCTCAAGGTGATTCAGCGGGCGAGTCCTGGTGCTGGGATTCCCCTCCGGGCTGCTGGACTTCAGACCCTGAGCTCTGGCCACACTACCCCATTGCCTTTTTAGTGTTGGATCCTGAATTATTTCTTTACTTATCTAAATATTTAATGCCAAGTCTGTGTAGGTAAATATACACACCTGTGATTCAATGTCCAGATTGAATAAGTTTTCAAACCCAACTTGTCATAAATATATTCATATTTTGTGTCAAGTAGATAGATTTTTTGACAATTAGATAACATCCTTTTACTTTTAAGCAGCTGTTAGGGTCCTTAAGGATGCAGTCTCTAGCTAACATGAAACATAGCATGCATGAACCAAAGTGACAAGCAGGGAAGGCCTTTTTCTAGTTTTTGCTGTACTGTCTGGGATTACAGAAAGGCAGGAGAGACTCCTTCGTGCCCTGGAGTATTAACTCTGAGCCCCGGACATCGCAGAACCCTGACAACAGAGGCAGGTGATCTAGGATTGTGCACATGCTTAGGTTTTAAGGAAATTCTCTGCCCATTAGTTTATCAAAACTCCATTTAGTAAAACCTTACCTTTCAGCCTTGGGAAAACCCTGGCCTTTTCTCTAGATTTTCTTTTGTATTATTTTATGTTGCCTACACTAATGGGGAATGATGAATGTGCATCACTTATTTTTCTAAATGATTGACAATTCCTTGAAGCAATAATGCAGGGCACACATTTCTGGCAGATGTGTAGGATGGTGTGGTAGAATAGATGTGAGAGGCAGAAACCAAAGATCCTGGCTTAAATTCTGGCTCAGCTACCTGCCAGTTATGTAAATGTGGGGAAATCATTAAGATTTCTGAATCTTCACTCATTCATCTTTTAAATCTCTACTAAGTTTCAGGTGCAGACTTAGGTCCTGACTTAGACACTGTACTTGTGTCTTTTTTATCTTCTATAAAATGAGAAGACGCTACTTCTTTGAGTTACAAAATGTTTGTTATAAAATACAATTTTCAGGCATGTGCAAACATCTTTTCTTTAATTTTTTAAAATTAGATCATAGCTGTGTACATTAATGCATTTATGGGGTACAATGTGCTGGTTTTATATACAATTTGAAATACATCAAACTGGTTAACATAGACTTCACTGCACTTTCTTAATTATTGTGTTAAGATATTAATATTCTACGCTTAGTAGATTTGATATGTACCCTTATAAAATGCACCATAGGTGTGGTCTGACCCATTACCCTCCCTCGACCCATCCTTCCCCTCCCTTCTCCCTCCTCTTTCCCCTTCATCTTGGGCTGTAGTTGGGTTATAGCTTTCATATGGAAGTGAAGTGGGGGTGCTTATATGTTGGTTTCATAGTAGGGCTGAGTACATTGGATACTTTTGAAGTTTTTAAAGCATGACACAAATGTTGGTTATTACACTTTTTAAATAATTGTGGTAATACACACAGAGCATAAAACTTACCTTTTTAATCATTTTAAAGTATATAATTCCATGGCATTAACTACATTCACGATATTTTGCAACAATCACCCCATTTAGTTGCAAAACTTTTTTGGTCACCCCTGTGCCCATTAGGCAGTCACTGCCCACGAATCCCACCCCCAACCCCTGGGGGTCACAAATCTGCTTTCTGTCTCTGTGGATTTGGCTATTCTAACTACTTAACATGAATGAAATCATACAGTGTGGCCTTTTCTGCCTGACTTCATTCACTTAGTATAATTATTTTGTATTATGCTGTAATCATGTATAATTTATTTTATAGAGGGATAATATTCCATTGTATGGATATACTACATTTTATTTATCTGTTGATCGGTATTTGAGGTGTTGCCACTAAGGATATTGACATATTTAAATTGCTGAAAAACAGCCAAACTCTTTACCATAGCAGCCACACCACTTGGCAGTCTCACCAATAGCACATGAGGGTTCCAGTTTCTCTGCACCCTTGCCAATGCTGCTACTTTCCACTTTTGCCTGTCCTAGTGGGTATAAAATAGTATTTCATTGTGGTTTTGCTGGAATTTGCTTGGCGATTGATGATGTCGAGCATGTTTCAATGTACTTCCTGTCCATTGGTATATTGTCTTTGGAAAGAAATGTCCATTCAAGTCCTTTGCACTTCTGTTTCATCTCTATATTTTTTTCACAGATTTTTTTTCTTTTTCTCTCAATTTTTTTTTCTTTTATTGTTGGGGATTCATTGAGGGTGGGTTGTTTGTCTTAGTGTTATTAAGTTGTAAGTGTTCTTTGTATACCCTGAGTACTAGACCTCCATCAGGTATATGGTTTGTAAATATTGTTTTCCACTCTCTTAGTTTTTTCTCACTCTCTTGATCATGTCCTTTGATAAACAAAAGTTTTTAATCATGACAAAATTCAGTGTAACTTTTCGTTTCATGTCATTTGTGCTTTTGGTGTCATATCTAAGAAACCTTTGCCAAATCCAAACTCTAAAGACTCATTCACATGTTTTCTTTTAAGAATTTCAGTGTTTCAGCTCTTAAATTTAGGTTGTAGATTTAGTTTGGGTTAATATTGTATATTTTGTGAAGTAAGAGTACAATTTCTCGTGTGTGTGTGTGTGTGTGTGTGAGTGAGAGAGAGAGAGAGAGAGAGAGAGTATCTAGTGGTCCCAGAACAACTTTTTGAAGAGACTTATTTTATCAAATGAATGATCTTGGCACTGTATCAAAAAGTCAATTGACCATAGAGGTATGCATTTATTTCTGAGAACTTGGTTCTATTTCATTGATCTATCTGTCTATCCTCATGTCAGTACCACAGTGTACCTTTGTAGTAAGAAAAAGGGAAGTGTGAATATTTCAGCTCTGTTTTTACTCTTCAGATTGTTCTGGCTAGTCAAGGTCCCTTGCAATTCCATATGAGTTTTAGGATTGGCTCTTTCTTCTCGGCAAAAAAGACTCTTGGAACTTTGACAGGAATCACATCAAATTCACACATCACCTGGGGGAGTATGGCCATTTTAATAGCATTAAATCTCCCAATCCATTAACACAGTGTGTTTTCCCACTTATTTATGTCTCTTTAATTTCTTTCAGCAATGTTTGGTAGTTTTAATGTGTCAAGTAGATAGTAGTAGATCTTGGATCTCCTTGGTTAACTTTATTTCTAAACATTTTTTTCTTTTGGATGCTGGTGTACATGGAATTGGTTTTCAATTTTATTTTCAGACTTTTCATTGCTTGCATATAGATTTACAGCTTATTTTTGCATAATGATGATGTATTCTATAACCTTGCTGAACACATTTATTAACTCTAATTTTTAAGTGTTCTCTTTAGGATATTCTATAAACAAGATCATGCCATCTGTAAATCTAATCCTGCCCAATCTAAAGACCTTCTTTTCCTTTTCTTGGCTAATTGCTCTGGCAAATAGAAATAGTAAGAGTGGACATCTTTGACTTCTGCCTGGTCTTAGGGGAGGGCATTTGGCTCTTTCCTATTAAATTAGCTGTGGGTTTTACCTAGATTTCTTTTATCAGGCTCAGGAAGTTCCCATTTATTCACAGCTCTTTGAATGATTTTATCACGAAGGGGGTTGGACTTTTTTCAAATGTTTTTTCTGCAGCAATTTGGGAGATTCACGTATTGCACTTACTGATGTTCAGGTGGTGAGCTAACCTTGAATTCCTGAGCTGAGCCTCACGTGGTATGCATGCATACAGTGTGTAATTTGTGTTACATGTTGGTATACCTGGCTTGCTAGTATTTTGTTAAAGGGTTTTACATCTATGTTCATAAGAGATTTAATATATTTTCTTGTGATGTCTTTTTTCTGGTGTTAATAGCAACACTGGAATTTATAAAGAGGCAAGAAGCAGGGAAAGATTGGAAGTATTCCAAGGCTCCCAATCAACTGTGGAAATTTCTTCAAAATACAAGATAGTGGAGAAGGAGCAGGAAAGGGTATGCTATGTTTTCTTTATCTTTTTGACACATTTAAGGCTTTCTTGATTCATTTAACCCCACTTACAAGCTTACATATTGAACTGGCTAATGAGACAGGAACTTTATAGCTGTGTAGAAAAATCCTGAAACCCTGGTATCAAAGGTGCAATGTGCCTTTGACTGGACTCGACTTTTTCCTACCCCTTTGTTTCTGTATATTTAAAAGATGTTCTTGACCTGCCATTCAATCCTACAATTCCTTTATTAGGTATATACCCAAAAGACCAAAAATCACATTACAATAAAATATTTGTATTAGAACGTTTATTGCAGCCCAATTCATAATTGCCAGGTCATGGAAGAAGCCCAAGTGCCCATTAATCCATGAATGGATCAATAAACTGTGGTATATGTGCACCATGGAATACTATGCAGCCCTAAAGAAGGATGGAGACTTTACCTTCTTCATGTTTACATGGATGGAACTAGAAAATGTTCTTCTTAGCAAAGTATCACAAGAATGGAAGAAAAAGTATCCAATGTACACATCCCTATTATGAAACTAATTTATAGTTCTCATATGAAAGCTATAACCTAATTATAGCCCAAGAACATGGAGAGGGGGAGGGAGGGGAGAAGGGCAGAAGGGTGGAGGGAGGGTGATTGGAAAGATCACCTCTATGGTTTGTCTTACAAGGGTACAAGTGAATCTTTCTAAAAGTAGAGTATAAATGTCTTAACACAATAACACAGTAAATGTCATAAAGTCTATGTTAACCAGTTTTATGAAAATATTTCAAATTGTATATGAAAACACTACACTGTACCCCATGATTGCATTAATGTACACCGCTATCATTTAATTTAAAAAAAAGATGTTCTATAAACAGCCTATTAAAAATAACATAAGCCTGTCCCATTATGTTTGGCCAAAATCAGATTTCAGTAAATGTTAGCATTCTTTTTCTAAGCACTACATTAACTGGAATTAATAACTAATAAGCAAAATGTTAATACTCCTAACAGTTTTTAAGGTTATGACCACACAGCATTATTCATTTAATTTTTACTCAGAAAACTGTGTATATTCACACACACAAGCATATATAAAAATGTGTAGATATGTGTATATATGCATCTCTGTGTGTAATGATTAAACATAATTCTACTTATAAACATTTAGTGAGAATTATGAGATGATTCATAGAGGTGGTTTGGAATAACTTTAAAATCTGTAGACAAAACTGTTGTACTGGGTTGAAAAGTGAAGTAGCACATGCAAATCAATTTCTCATCTTAGGCTGCTTTCAATTTTCACAGTAGCTGTGAGATAGGTTTAAGGCCTATGTTTCAACCTTGGCTATTTAATTTTCTTCCGACAAGCTACTCAGGACTGTCCATTCCTGGGACCCCAGAGCAGAAGTAGAGGAAGTTCTTCCTCCCACCGAGGGAGGGACCAGGAGTGCCAGGCAGTTGCACCCCTCCCAGCTTGCCATTGGGGTGCCTCCCCACATGTGAACCTCCTTTCCCTTCCCCGCTGAGCTGGGGGATTGCCCAGTCCCTGCAGTGTTACCTCACTTCCTCTGTCTGGAGGTCCTCCTGCACCTCTTTCCTAACTCATCTGCATGACGTGTGTCAAGCTGTTCTGCCTGAAGTTGTCACTCACCCACTGCACTTACTCTGGTTTCCCCTTTGGGCTCCTCTATCTTGAGATAGGCAGATGCCATTTACAGAAAGACCTCCATCTTCAGCCACATAAGGAGTAATGCGGCCAGACTGGGTGGAGATTAGGTCTCCACCAAGGTGAGAAAGGGACTGGAGATGCCCACAGTCTGAGGATGCTGTAATTTAGGATCCTTTCAGTCTAATTTAGCATCTCCATGATTTGAGAATTTTGGAATCTTAACCTAAGAAGCTCATCTGAGGTCTGATCTGGGGAGGCTGGGTAAGAGCTCCCAAAAGGACAGCCAGGGTTTAGGAAAAGCTTTCGGTTCTGGGCATGGGAGTGGAGAATGCAGGAGGTGACAGGATGCCAGTGGTAGATGGAGCACAGACCATTAGCCAGTCAGATTAATGATGCCAGGTGGGATGGAACCACCTGGAAAATTGGTTCTTAGAAACTGGGGCAAAGCCACCTAGTGAGTCGTTTGGGAAGCTGGACTTTCAAATCCAGAGGCACAAGTTCAAACCTGAATAAGGAGTTTGGAGAACTGGATGGATACTGAGAAAAACACCTGAAGTTATTGTCTACAGACAGTGGCAATCATAGGATAGGAAGAGTCCATGTTTGGGGACCAGAACAAAATCTCCCCATTCAGCCCAGGGAGGAGAGTGATGACATTAGATTCTACCAGCTGAATGGGGACAAGGAGATGGTTGTGGAATTGTAAGTACTTGCAACCTCAGTCAAAATTGATACAGGAGCTAAGTGTGGGATAGGCATTTGGGTCAGGCAATCATTTGATTGAATTATAACAGAGTAGAGGGAAAGACACAGCGAGGGGAGATGACATCCTCAAGTCAGGAAAGGAGACCAGAGGAGTACCACATTCGGCCACTTAGGAGTTTGATGAAGTTCCTGGGTCAAAACCCTCAGATTTTTCAGGTTGGAGACGATCAGTTTTATTTGCATATCCTGAGTGACCACATTCTTAGAACCAAACTTATGATATTCAAACTCACAGGGTACTAAGCTGTAAAACCAAAATAGTCCTTTCGTTAATTTACAACAGTAACTATTTCTTTTTAGTAATATTCATGCATGTTACCCAGGGTAACCTCCCAAAGAGCACAAGATAGTGGGTGATAGTTGACAACTCTTGGGACAATTCAGGTGTCTGAAATGCCAATGTCAGTCTAATTTAGCATTCCACTTTGGGGGCACTATTGATAGATACCTTCTCACAACCTGCCCTGTCCTCCCTTCTCCACAAAAACCATCTTCCTCCAACCACTGCCCTCTCCTGAACTGTGTCTCCACCGTTGGCTGGACCGCTCTCCCTGTGTGTGATTTCACATGGTCTTGCTCTCCCTCGCTTTGACTTACGAGTGGTCATCTTACCCACGATTTGAGAATTTTGGTATCTTAACCTAAGAAGCTCATCTGAGGTCTGATCTATGCTATTTTAATTTCTCTGTATTGACCAAGCTAGCACATGAGACAATAGTCTGATAAGACCTGTGTCCTTCAAAGATTTTAGATCTTCAGTAATTCTGATGAATGAATGAAAAGCTTATAAACTCAAAAACCATTAGAGGCATAACATCTGCTAGTCTTTCATAAAATCTTACCTTATCATTTATTTTCTTTTCTGTTTTATCATCACAGTAGAGCACTAGTTCCTCTGAGCATCATTGGTCATCATGGCTCCTGGGGTTTCCACTCTGGAGATTCCTAGCTCTTCCTGACCTGGGAACATCTGGCCCTACACCTGGCCCTATACTCAAAGGGCTCAAGGACCACCCACAGGAAGGGAGAATGAGTTCTTTTCACCTGGGAATCTTGGTAACACGTGGGTTCTGATTATGTAGGTCTGAAGGGCAGGTCAAAGCCCTGCATTTCTGACCAGTTCCCGGGAGGGACAGGCGGGACTCGTGCGCAGACCATGAGTGACAAGGCTCCATGGGTGAGATTAGAGTCTGACCCCCAAAGCTGGAATTTTGGTTTCCCCAGTTACCAGCTTCATGACCTTGGGCAAATCCCTTAACCACCCCCAGCTGCAGTTTTGCCTGCACAGGTAGGGATATTACTTACTTCCTAGGTATGGTGAGGTGGAGGTCAGGATGTCCAGTGCACTGGACAGTGGGTGCTGTGTGCACTTCCCACCCAGGCCTTGGTCCTTCTCCAGCTAACCTCTGGCCTCTCTACCTTGAGAATCCTGCAAGGAGGACATGGTACAGCTGTCCTGGAACCTATTCTAAAGTATTCAGTATGCTCCTGTGTCATGTAGACATAGCATTTGGTTGCAGCTCCTGTCCCCAGCAGGAGCCAGTCTTCCTTTGGCTCACGAATCACAGCTCCCACCCCAAGAGTTTTCCTGAACCTTGGCATCCTGGGAACACCTAGATCAGACCGTCACCACTTACTGGGACTGTGAAAAGGTGTCTCACCTGGGTGACATCAGCTGGGAGAGCAAGAAGTCAATACCCATCCCCACCTCAGCAAGGGCACTATCCAGAGAGAATGAACCAAGTCTTGCCTCTAAACAGGAGAGAGCTTTTGTTTATTTGGGGAACACATTCTTTCTTGCAGTGATCTGTCCTCAGAAATTGGTTACTGGCCTGCATTTTCCCAAAGCCTTGGTAGCCCGATGGAACCTGAGAAGTGGTTCTTCTCTGGCATTTAAAGGCCACTTCAGTTTCCGTTGCCATGTGAGATGTGCAATCCCAGATTGCTGAGCAGGGCTTTGGCCACAGGCTTCCTGCCTACAAAGGAGGAGAGAGTCTGGCATTTTTACTTGAAAAAAGATCAGGAGGCTCTTGTATAGAGAATAAGGGGGACATCATTAAGTTGTCCATGATTACCAAAGGATATGTAAGAAATATGTTCTCTACGGTGGAAATTGCTACCCTTGGGTAACAGGAAAAGGCTGCCCATTACATTGTAAGTAGGAAATGGAAGATAATGAAATCGATGGCGAGCTCAGAGTGCAACCCCAATAAGGGAGTTTGCATCACAGCCCTCCCGATGCATTTTCACAGACAGTTCTTCTCTCGGGCATTTAAACTTTGTCCCTGACATTAATTGGTGAAATGAAGAAAGAGATTTACCCAGTTGTGGTTATTGTTATTGGAGACCAGGACCAATAAAGTGGTAGTAAAATATCCCCACAATGTCTTCTATGATTGGAAAGAACCTGAAGGGATCAAAGCTGACCTGTGAATTCCCCCACCCTCTGAAACGCTGCTGGTGTAACACCTTGTGGAAATCAGAAGGAAGTCATTTCATTTAGTCCTTAATGGACTCAGCTTCTAACTGTGTGTACACAGGCGCAGTGCGTAAGAAGAGATCATTGTCAAGGTGCTTAGGAAACTTGGCACACTGAACGATTTACCCAACACATCAGGCAACTTTAACTCCGTGAGCCGGGACACGGACTCAGAGGGCCCACCCCGACCCACCGTCCTCCACTCTTCCAGCAGCTATCACCTGAGGCCATCAGAGTACCCAATCCTGGGGGTAGCATTCATGGTGTGGACTGTGGGACTGACAACTTCTGAAATCTTGGACACGGGGCCCAACAGGCTGCCTGTGCTGGGAAATAGATGTGACCTACCCTGATATACACACACAGAAGCCAAAAGGGTCCCCAAAAGTATGATCAAAGAAGTAGGTGATGTGAAGTCCCAGTCAGCAACAAAATCCAAGAGACAGAGCTCAGGCCTGGACACTTCCCCAGAGAGAGCCTGAGTAGTGAGCTGGGTGGAGGTGACACCAGATCCTGCCTCCCTGTTGGAGAAGGAGAAGCACAGGTCCTGTGGGAAATGGCTTGTCCAGCATCACTGAGGGGTCTCAGCGAGGACCAGGCTTTCTGGCAGTTTGGCCCCTACACTCCCTGTGATACCCTGAGGGGCAGAGAGCACCCTGATCTGGGTCAGAGATGGGCTGGCACTGGGCTGTCAGCTGTGCTAGTTAAAGCACTGATGCCGGGATTCAAAACCACCTCTAGCAAGCAAGCAGAACAGGGAATTTGATATGGGCGGGTTTGCAGGGTCACTCCCCAAACCTGCAGGAGGCGTTCAGCTGATCCCCCCCCCCGACTCACATTCACTCTCATGCACACTCACACACACACTCACACTCACACACTAGCTCTCACACACACTCACATGCACACTCACACTCACTCTCACACCCACACACTAGCTTTCACACACACGCACTCTCACACTTACACACTCACAAATACAGTCATACACACACTCACACATTCTCATATGCTCTCACACTCACACACTGACGTACTCTCACACACTCACATAGTCATACACACTCTCACACACTCATACTCACACTTACTCTCACATACACACACTCTCACACTCACAATCGTACACACACTCCTCTCACTCTCTCACACACTCACTCTCACACATACTCACACACTCACACTCAAACACAATCATACACACACTCCTCTCACACACTCTCACACACAGTCACTTTTACACACTCATACATACTCTCACACTCACAAACACAGTCATGCACACTCACACTCACAAACGCAGTCATACACACACTCACACACTCTCACACTCACACACACTTCTGTTAGTCTCTGACTCTTTTTTCTCTATAGACCACTGTTTTTGCTTCCCACTGCTCATGGCAGAATATTTCAGAAACCCAGCTGGTCCTGGGCTCTCTTGGTAGGGGTGGCTATCAGGGAGGAGGACATGGGTCTTCTTTCCTTATCTTCTGTGTCTTGTCTCAAAACTCCCTCTATAAAGTGGCTTTGAAGTTTGCAAAGTTCCCTGAAACCAATGGGAGAAATGGGCCCTGAAAACCAGCAGCCCAGCTCTTCTGTGTTTGGAAAACCAGTTCCTAGTTCTCCTGGTTGGGTTGCCTCTCCCATGTGAATTTCCGAACTGCCTCCTACCCCGTCTCCAGGCCTCCCAGTCCCCCCTCCAACCCAGTCTCTGCCCTGGCTGCAGTGAGCTTTCTAAAGAAGCAATGACCTTTGTCTTCTCTTCTTTTACCCCTGCCGTGGCTCCCCAGAACCGAAGGGCTGCAGTCAAAGTCCCAAAGGAGACCTACAGAGCCCTGCATGCCCTGGTGCTCACAGCCCCACCCTCTGCAACACTCCTCAGCTTCGCAGCACCACCAGGTGGCATCGAGCAAATGGTATGAACTCAGCCCACCAAGGGACGGATGTGTTCCTTTTGCCTCAGTAGTCCCAGCATCTGGACTAGACAGGAATATTTATTATGAGTCCTCAGTCCTGTTTCCACAATTTACAACTGAGTCCATCAATTAATGGCATGACTCCGTGTGGTGAGGGGACACTGGTCCATCAGTCTTGCCCTGCAGTGCTCATTCCCATGGCAGAATGTTTGCGTTTTGGTCACATGGAATTTGGTTGTTGCTTTAATAGTTAAATGGTGCATACCCATATCCCTTCATGCTAACTCTTGTTACTCAGGCCCCAGGAAATCTGTTCTAGGTCTGAGGAGAGTCGGGCTATGGAGGCAGCAAGGAATTTATAGAACTGGTGCTGACGGAGGCCTGCCATTGCCAGGATCTGTGCTGGGCCATTCACAGATTACCTCAGAGGGGCAGATGTGAAGACTGGGGAACCACAGGGAAAGAGAAGAAAGGGAGGGTTTCATCTGGAAAGGACAGGCTGGAAGGGAAGAAGATATGGGGGTGGCATCCTATCCAGAGGAGCCCTGCAGAACTCTGGAAGGCACCTCTCTTGCCAACACCTTAGTCTTTGCTAAAAGGAGGAGACTGCCCACCACAGCCAACACCGTCACAGTGTCAGAGCTGGTTGGGGCTTGACTTCTGTGCTTTCTGGGTAGCACAGTCACTCGGCTCTGCGGATGCCTGTGTCTTCCAGCTTCTCACCATGGAGATAGATGAGGACTGAAGTCACTGAAATTTCCAACTCCTGTGAGGGAGCAGTTCCCGGGTGATTCCCTACACATCCTCCACCACCACCTTCCAGGCTTCCCTTTGTGCTAAGAAGGCTTGGGGGGGGGGAATTCCAGAGCACACAGCAGCTGCTGCCACTCAGCCCCCTCCAGGCAGCTGGTTGACCAGAGCTTCCTGCCAAGGAGAGGAGGCAGGAAGGGGTCAGGATCCTGGGAGGGGTGTCCCAAGAAAAACACTCAACAAGCACCCCACCATGTAACAAAAGCACCTTCCCCTCCCTGCCTGGGCTCTGTCTTCCTGTCCTCTCCTCCGCCCTCAATCTAGCTCTCCATCCAGGTGTCCGTCAGACCCTCCTGAAGTGAAGGTGAAGGCGTGGTGTGGACTCAGTGTCCACAGAGGCCAAAGGTGAGCAGCTCCCTCCTGCCACCCAGTCAGCCTGGCCAGCCCAGGCTGACCACAGTTAACTCAACTCTACTTAGCAACCACGATGAGCTGAGCAATATGATACTTTCATAACTTCATCGGCTATACCCAGGCTGCTCTTGCTCTGCAGATGGGGAAACTGAGGCTGCATAGCGGAGGAAGTGTCCTGGGCCTCTGCCCCAGGTTGTTCAGTTCCTAGGTTGTGCTGTAAACCTACACTCTTTAAATGTCCTCTCTTGACTCCATGCTGGCAAAACCAAAGGCCAAACTTTGTGTGAGAAGTTCACAGAGGGCATTTGTAGAGGGAGGAGGGCACAGAAAAGTGACCCGAGAAAGAGGAAGTGTCCGTCAAGAGCCCACGTGAGGAGCCCAGCTCCTCCTGCCCACCCTGGGTGCATGCCAGGTGCAGCCTGGAGGGAGGAGGGACCGGGGGTGCAGTTGCTGGAGGGTTTGCAGCAGCAGGGGTTGGTGCTAAAGCGCAGAGGCCTGGGGACAGAGGAGGGTCACAGAGTGCATTTGTGGAAAAGCCCAGAACAGTAGGGGGGGCCTGTGCTGCCAGCCAGGATGGAGAAACCAGATCCCACTGTGTTAAGCAGAGGCTGTCGGGAGGAAACGGAGGCAGCTGGTGAGGACCAGGCACTCTCCAGCCCTGGGCAGTTCCTCTCGTGTAGAAGCCAAGGTACGGATGTGGTTTCCAACTCTCTGGAGGCCCCAAAGATATGTCTTCTGGCCTCATGCATGCTTAATTTAGAGATAAGTGCTGGCCTGGAACAGATCCCCACAGCTTCCCACTGCCCAGGCTGCTGCCCTGACGGTCCCACTGCTGCGTGCTCGCCTCTTGCCCTCCCTGCCACCCCACACTCCATATCTGCTGCTGCCTCATAGGGTGTAGCTGGAGCCCTTCCCAGGCTGAGTGCTGGTGGTCTGCGTTTGTCCATATTGGGTGAGGAGGAGCACCCCTGTCACTCCTGCCTTGAGCACACTTGCTCTCTGTGTGCGGTGAAGTCGCCCCCGCCCCATGTGTGTTAGTAGCAGAGGCATTTGGCAGGATGCATGAGCTGGTCTACACCTCCTTGTGCTCCTGCCCTGGTCCTATTTCCCCAGCATCCTTGTGCTGCTTGCCCTTTGCTCTCATTCCTGCGCCTCGGGTCAGGCCACCTGCTCCCCTGCAGGGTGCAGGGCTCCCACTTGCGTTGTCCACCCTCCCAGCCAGGCTCTGCGTTAAGCCTCAACCCCAGCCTGGTCCCATGGTCCTCTCAGGACCAACCCCACGCTGTCCCCTTCCAGGCACTCTAGCACACACTTTTACATTTTATTAGTACCACCTCTCTCTATGTATCTGTTGCTTTTCACCCACTATGTTGTAACCTCAAAGGAGAAGCCATCTCTCCTTTATCTTCTCATCTCCAGCACATCTCACGAGAGGACTTGTAAAAGTAGAAATAGTAACATCCTCTCTACCCGGCTCCCAGGGCCGGGGTGACTTCATGCTCAGGGGGGTGATGGCCCTGTCTTCCCCCAGGCTCTGTGCAGTGTGAGCTCCTGGGTGCATCTCTGGGTGGTCTTTGGATTGTCTGCCACCATCTTTGATGTATCCTAACCAGGACCAAGAACTTGTGAAAATGCTCTGTGAACTTGAACTGCAGCCTGAGTTTGTTAGCAGTGCAGCCTGGGAAAGGGGAAAGGGAAGAAAACCAGGAAGGTGTGGGGCAGGCTCCTTCTGGGTGGCTGGAGCCATGGGAATCTACTCTGATGACAGTAAATTGGTTTGCTGGCCCTGGTCTCAGCTTCTTGCCACCTGGGGAGCAACTCCTGTCTCCTGAGGCTGGTAGAAACAGGCGCTGCCCAAAGCCCAGAGTGCCTGGGCTGCAGCGGACTGCTCCTGCGCTGCTGGCGGGTGGTTCCCAGCTGCACCTTGTTCCCTCTCTGGCAGGCACATGTCTCAAATAAACCTGACTGTCTTCAGGTCCTTTGGTAAATTTAGCGAATTTAGTAGAGTTTGCCCTGGAACCAACTAGAGGACTGGACAGGGATTTTGGCACATATGACCCAGCTTCCTGAAGGCTTCTCTGACCCTTGTGGATCCCTGGGTATTTGTCCCCTTCTATCCCTGCAGCTGTCATATGCCTTAAAATTGTTTTATGGTAGTATATAGACCCCAAATCTCCATCCCAGACATACTTTGATTTTTGAAAATATCTTCAGCATCATACACAGTAGTGTTGGCACATGGTGGGAACTCCTCCATGTCCATTATTACCTGAGTGAATGAAAGTGTAAACAGTATCTCTCACACTGGCGCTGACTGAGTTAGCTGGGAGGCCACACAGGTAAAGAAGGGAATAAGTGCTTTCAGATTCTCCCTCACTTTAGAGAGCTCAGTTCTTCCTTCTCTGAAATACAGAGAGATGCCATTTATTGTCACACACGGAAACTTCATAATAAATCATTATTAATTTTATTCATTCTAATTATCATTAATCAGGTATCATTACTTATTTTGTGATCTTCTTTTACAAATATTAATACAAGTTACACTTCTAATATTATGAAACAGATTTTAATATTAAAAATACTAACCTATTTCAATGCCAAAAGTCATGAAAGTCCGTAATAAATATCAAATAGCTAAGTTTTTGAAAACTACCTCAGATTAAAAGCAATTCATACTATTTGTCTTATACTTTACGACATGTTTTCAAATCCACAGACCCTCAATCTTCACAATAGCCCTGAGATCTGGGTATTGCCTTTCCCCTTCTTAGGGGGGCGGGTAATGCCTATAACAGGTCAAGGCTTATGTTATAAGTAGATGTTTATTATGATGTATAAAAATTCTTCCTAACAATGCAAAATGTGAGATTGCAAGTGACTTGAAAGGAACAGGAAAGAAGCAGATGGTACACAAACTGAACTTAGAAGGAGAGTCAGTATGAAATGATGATTGATGATTAGTCCTGGATAGCAAGGATCTAATACCAACTGCAGGACTCTGGCATCCCAAGATTTCATAGTTGTGGCCAAGGAAGGAGATGAATAAACGCGATGATACTATTACAAATAAAATCCTATCATTTATCCTGTGTTGAGTAACTTCAGCTCATTTGATAGCAGCTTATGAAGAGGGACAGTCAGGTATTCCATTATGCCATTTTAAGAGAGCTAAAATGACTTGCCCAAGCTTCATGAGCAGCCAAGGGAGAGTTAGACCTTCTACCTCTAGTTCACATGCTTTTCCTGCCCTGGCAAGTTGCAACCCCATCACTCCTTAGTGGCCATGCCCTCTTCCAGTATTCAAGAATAGCAAGGTTGAAAGTGATCTTGGGTAAGAGATTTCTGGATACGGCTGTTGCACAAGGCTGTTTGGTCAAGCCATCGAATGTTCTCTCTGGCTTTTGCTGGGGACACAGTTATTGCAAAGGTGATGCCCGCACAGATAAGGAGAGATTTGCGCAGTTCCTTGGTCAGTTTGCACATTCCCATTTGACCCAGCTCTCAGATCATGAGACCACTCGCTGATGGTACAACTCAGTGAAAAGCAACCCCTTGCTGATGGAGAATTGAGTGAAAAGTAACCAGCCTCCCACCTTCTTCAGATTCCATGACTGCAAATTACTGGGTGGTTGAGGGTCACTCCTAGGGGCAGAGAATGTTCTACTTTGATCAGCAGAGTGGATTATACATACATGTTCTGGAGGCACAGAGACTCAAACCCTTGCTCTATCACTTCCGTGTGACTTTGGACAAAAAATTTCACTTCCGTGTGACTTTGGGCAAATAATTTCACTTCTCTGAGTATTGGTTTCCACATTTGGAAAATTCTGATCCTGATAATATTTATTTCAAAGGGCTGCTTGAAAATGAACGTAGGCTCACGTAAGGTCACATATGTCAAATGTGAAATGTGGATGCTCTTTTTATCTCAGCCCCTGTAAAGCAGGGTGTCATATGTAAACACACTGTATGAGACAAGGTCTCCAGAACAATCACCTCTTCTATTCTCTTGAGAATCTTTTTGTTTTTACTTTTGGGATAGTCGTTACAAACAACAAGAGGATAGCATGAACAAATCCAGGCAGCAACTCACTTAGCTGGCCTCAAGTCTCCATCTGAAAAGGACAGGGTTGGGCTGGGTATGTTCTCACGCCCTTCTACCTCTGACCTTTCAGAAGGGTCAGACTGTAGTCAGAGGGTGTGAGAGAAGAAAGAGTGGAAAGCAGTGAGCTGGTCTCAGACAACACAGCAGGGAAAATATTGGACCGACAGACTCCAGTGAGGTGACAGAGGAGGCAATGTGAGTGACAAGACTCTGTGGAGTTGAGGGCCCATTTCCATCCAGCTGTGAACACCTGCCCCCCACGTGGGTGCCCGCAGATGCGATGATGAGTCCTCGGAAAGAGCACAGGAAAGTTAGGATGAGGCATTCATTTGTGTGAGTCATCAGGTTACCTTGCCATTTTGATGAAAAAATATGCTAAATTATAGCAGTCAGCTCTTTGTAATAAACATTTTCAAAATGTCCCGGAGGGGGGAAAAAGCACCAAAGGTCTTTCTAGCAGGCGTTTATAATTATGAGTATTCCCCTTTGGGCCTTCCACAAAGATTCAGGGATTTCACACTTGCTGGTAAACATAGCAGATTAGAAATGACCCCAGCTCTAAGCCAGAACCTTCCATTTGTAAGCCTCTTGAATGAATTTCTTCATTAGTATGATACCTACCTATTATTTTACAATGATCAAATTAGGGGTAATAGCTATCTAGAAAGTCTTTATTTAAAGACATTATTGAGACCAAAATAAAGATCTGACTTTATATATTTGAAACAACTTTAAAATCTGTTTTATGTCTAAGATTCTTTTAAGATGTTTGAAAATATTTGTTTTTGAAAAACAGATATGGCACTTTCCAGAGGACAGTTTCTTGAGAGAAATGGAAAATAAGTCAAGTGATGAAAATCACTTACTGATGATGGTGCCTTGGTGGTGGTGGTGGTTATTCTACAATTAAAATTGAGAATCTCTGAACAGATTAAAGAGCTGCTGCTTTCCTGTGGTGTTTTTCTCCTTGAAGACAGAAAAGAAAACTATTTCTGATCAACTACGATGGTTTTGCCATTTCTGTAATGGCTTCATTCTGACCATTGTTGTCAGATAGGACTTGGGACACGGTGACGCCCTTCTCAGTCAATAGAGGGGGGGACAACTGTGCTTTAGTTGGTGTTAATAACATAGAAAGGGCAAGGGACCCTAGGCAAGGAGAAGGATGTCTTAGGTCTAACAACTTTGACCGAGAGAGCCACAGGATGGCCCTGGTCCTCTGTGGTGTGGAGGAGGTGAGTTAGGGATTTGGGGAGTCCCCGGGCTCTGTGTGGTGACCGTGGGGAGCCCTGAGAGGTGACGGCTTTTGGAGCTAAGTGGACATTTAGTCCTCAGCCAGAATCTGGCTTTGGCTGGAATGGTCAGACTGAACTGACAGAGGTCTTCAGTGACAGGGTCATTCCCATCCAGCCGGTTCAGTCATCTTCCTGTGGCCCCTTTCTACACTGTCCCACTACAGTTCATCTGTCACTTAGTTCCACGGCTTTACCTTCGCTTTGAACAACATCCCAAACCTGCCCACACCTCACTCGCCCACCTGCTGTGCAAACCGCAGCTGCCCTTGCTCCCTGCATGGTGCAGTGGCCTTCCACCCCTCCCAGGCTCGTCCCTGCCTTCTGTTTTCACAGGTACCTTAACTTTACAACAGCTCCACATGTCAAGCCCCACCTGGAAACTTCCCTGACTGCCCTGCATTCTTACTCGCAGCCAAAGTCCCTGGGTCTGGAGACGTCCCAGTGGAGCCCGCACTGTCCAAATCCCACACTGACCTGGTGGGGCTGGCCTGCCTCCCGGAGCCTGTTCCTTCTCCTGGAAGGGCCACTCCTTTCCTTCGGTTTTGCCCAAAGAGCACTTCCTCAAAAAGATGTTCCCTGACCGCACCCAAGCGCCCCACACTAGCTGCTCTCTTGCCAGTCAGTGGGAAAGAAAATATTTGCATCTGAGCACTTTTGGGGGGGCTCTTCTTTCTGTTTCCGGCCAATTTCGTCTCCTAGGAGGGACTCAGGTTCCCTGGGAAGGGTTTGTCCCCTCTCTCAGTCTCATCCCAGCACGAGAACAGGGCCAGCCTCCCTTTCTGAACACTCTGAGCCCCTCTGAGCCCCCCATGGATCTCTCTGCGCATTGGACCTGACCCTAGTCCCTAGGCTTCCTCCCCATACACACACTCCGTCCCACCTGCTATCCTTCCTGGTCCACCAGCTCTGTGCACCACAAGTACAGTCTATCTCCGCAGGCTGCCTGCTGAGACCCCACTCCATGTGGGAAACTGAGCCACATTTCTACGACATCGGGAAACAAAAAAACAGCCCAGAGCTCATCCCACTATCCAGGGTTCAGACAGAGGTGTGAGGAGAGAGGTAGGGGAGGGGACCCTGTGGATCCACCCTGCGGGATGCCTGGAGGTGGCCTCCAGTGTGTTTCAACCCGGTCAGCGGCTCCAGGGAGGGAGGCCCTAGCTTACTTCTGATTCACCGCTCCCCTCCAGCCAGGCAGGTGGGTTGGTGCGGCCACCTCCGGTTCTCCGAGCCTAAGGAACCCGGCCCCAGTGCCCTGCAAGCTGCCACGTGTGTCCTTCCACTCCCTTCCCCCATGTGGCTCATGCTGGGCGCTGTATCTCTGGTGAGGCTGGTTAGCCAGGGGCTGCCGCCTGGAATAACCTCACCCTCCTCCCAGGAAGGCAAGCATGAGTCACACAGGGCTTCAAAATACCACTCAAATGTCACCCCTCTTTGAACCTATCTGCCCCTCTTCCTGACTCCCCTCCTCCCCGGCACCCGGTGGCCCATGCAGTCTGCCTGTGAACTCCTGTGTTGGCAGTACCGGGTGCGGGCGCATCGTCATAAACAAGTGCTCTGCTAGACCCAGGACAGTGGGGGCTGACTTCGTTCCCCGCAGATTCTCGTGCATGCGTGGCCCCAGGGCCCTCATACAGTGGGTTCTCAGAACACACAGGCCCTATGGGAGAATGGAATTTACTTCTGTCACTTGGGAACCATGAACTCTTTTAAGATAGCAATGTGAGATGCTGAATAGTTGGCTGAATTGGATGTAAAACACCTGGCGAATCATTTAAGGGTATGTGTCTGGCCTCAGTTTCCTCCTCCCAGGTGGTGCAGGGTCCCTGCGTGGGCTCCTTGTTGGCTGGTGAAAGGACCTGGTCACTACTGCCACCTGGTGGTTATTTACCCCATTTGCAGGTTGGGCTCTTAGATAAAAGCTCTAGCACAGTATCCTGCAATTATTACACACACTTTTATTTACGTGAAATTCCCAATTTTTGCCAGTTACTGGGAAATAAGAAGTGATTTTCTCTACCAAGCTCCCACCCCAACTCAGACATGAGCAGTCCAGATGAAAGTTCACACTGAGGGCAAGACTGGTTTGTGGGGGCACCTACAGCACCTGTCAGGCTGTTTGCACTTGGGAATCTCAGAGTAACACCTCATCAGACCACCTGCCACTACTACCTGAGCCTCAACTGTAGGTTAGGAATGGGCCAGAGTGACCCAGCCTGTGCTCGGCTCTAGCCTCTGTCATAGCACTTGATTTCACTTTGGCCAAATTGAAGACAAGTGAAAAATGCATATTCAAAAAGTAAATACAAACAAACTGGTGATGGTCCTATAGCTTCATCTCTTTGTGACTCCATAATAGTTAAATAAAAGATGAAATTTGGGCTATCAATTTCTCCTGGGACTTCTGGTCAGTATCCCTTCATTATGGCCATCGATACTGAAAATGACTATATCTTCTTACTCTTTGGTCCTTGCAACAGAATCTAGGCCCTTAAATGCAGAGACTAGGTTTCCCTCAAAAGCCAAGGCTCTGTGGGCAGCCTGGCCAGACAGTCTGGGAGAGCGCCTGACAGGAAGTCTCTCTCTTGCCTGTGTCCCTCTGGGCTTGGATTTGTCTGTACCAGGAAGCCATCGTACCTCTGATAGCAACTTTCCACTCATGTTTCTCTCTCTTGTTCTTTTCAGCAAACCACAGCCAAGAGACATTTGAAGATATCCAATAATCGCAACCCAGAATGGCTGCATCGCTCAGAGCCATTTGTGTTCTCTCAGTCTCTGTCCTGGAACTATAGTGAGGCGTGGGTAGCAACTGAAATAACAACGGGAATTTGGGGGAGCTGAGACAACCAACAGAGTCTGTCTACACCAGTATTTCTTAGTTGTCCTGGTACAAAAGCAAGAGGACTCTTGGAACAGAGGGTGAGGTCTCTAGGGCCAGGTTGAGGACTTGAAGGGGAAAGGAAGGTAAAGATGAGTCTGAGCTTCCTGGGAGGGGGCCTTACTCAGCAGTGAGGTCTTGTCTTAGGACCCTACTTTCCCATAACAGGCTCAGGGGATATCTCTGTGGATTACACAGGGAGATTCATTCATTCATTCATTCATTCATCCATTCACTTATACAGGAGATAATCATTATGAATCTAACACCAACGATTGTGCTGGGTCATGGAAATAGGATGTTGCAAGGAGACTGCCATGGTCCTTATTCTGAGAAAGTATAGAGTCTCATGGAGGGAGATGGAGATTAATCTAAATATCACATAAGTGATTGTATAATTACAACCAAGAAAACCATGACAGAGAATAACATAGCATGCAAGACCAAGTAGTGGAAGAGAGAGGTTACCTGGACCAGAGGGCAGCCAGGTCTCTCTGGGAAGGAAATGTTGTGTGGAGAAGTAATGAGCAATGGAACAAGGAAAGAAGAGAACCTCCAGCTAAAGGAACAGAACCATAAGAAGAGAAAGAAAAGGATCTGAAAGAGGCCATGTGTGGAATGGAGCACAGTAAATGATCGGCCATGTGTCCTTGGGGAGAAGGCACAGACAGGGCTGGGTGGTCACCCTCCTGGGAGAGCTTGGCAGACAGTAGCATTCCCTGCAAGGAAGACCATGCCCTGCTCAGAGAATCACAGGAGGGAGACTTGAGCCACCTCTCCGACACAGGAGTGCTATCCTAGAGTGGCACCTGGGCAGGATGTAGTCAGAGATCAATAGCTGGTTGAATGAGGGATGGAAGAGTCTTTGGCCTTCACCTAAGGAAGTGGCTTCAAGTAGAGGAGTAGAGAGAAGCTCCCAGTTCCTCCTTAGCTTTCCTTCCCCCTCCTTTTTCTCCAAGGGAAAGGAATTCCTTTGTCCAGGTCAAGTTCAGGGATATTGATTGGGTCATGTGGCCCTGGTAAGCTCTAGAAAGAGGGACAAAAGCAGGCCTTTGGGTGATGCTCCCCTGTACCTTTGCCCTGGTTCTTGTGCTCTGTCTTTGCTTCTCCTTGCTGAATGTTTCTCACTATCACAGGGGTAAGAATAATAATTTATGTCTGAGCTGAGAAAACAAAGTAAAGTGCATTATTCCTTTTGCCCCCTTCAGTCTAGGCAAGTGGTATCACTGCAGTGATCCTACATGGTTCCAAGGCCACAGTGACACAGTGCCTTTCTCATGAATTTTAGCTTCCCAAGGGCAGCTTGCAGGGGCAGCTGGCACTCCAAAGAATGATTCAGAGGTCAGAAATCTTAGGTATAAGTCGCCAATCTCTTCCACCTTCATTATTCTGTGACTTTAGATAGCATCAGAGGTGAGAGAACAAGACATGAGAAAAGTAGCCCTCTACCATGTGAAGGCATGCAAAAATGGCCAAAGCAACACTTTGAAAGGCCAAGTAACTGTCTTAAGGTCACATGGATAATGGTATTTCCAAGCCAGGACTGAAACTCCATCTGTCGGCTTCAGAGTTTTATTCTAAATGGCTACTTGGCAACATCAAGAGAAAATAATTGTCCAGAGATGATTTATTGTGTGCTAATGGTGAATTGCAAAATATGGACATAGATTCTTCCTAAAGTGGTTTGTGCATCCCCTTGCAATGTGACTTTGCAGCTCTTTCATCAAGAAGTAGAAGGTACTTCCCTACACCTGGAATCTGGAACAGCCTGTAAGTTGCACTGATAATCATTGACAGTAAGACAGACAAAAGTGGAGTTGTGCAAGTTGCAGAAGCTAAGCCTTGGAAGTGTCTGAAATTTTTGCTTTTGACCTCTGGAAACTCTTCCCTGTGACTACCAAGGAGGAACGCCTATCCAGTCATGTGGAGAAGAACTGGGCCAACACCAACTGCCATTCATGTGACCACCCAGCTCTGCTGACCCTGCAGTTGCATGAGGCTGCATGGAGGGGCTTAGGCCATACAGCCCAGGGAATAAGCACATAGCCCTGAGTGACAGTCGCTCCTTGCTATTCTAGGCCATTAGGTTTCTGGGCTCTTTCTCTTCATTTACTCTATCTATATCTTCTTGTTCAATACTCACAGTAATCCTGCAAGGTTCTTATTAATTTCCCATTTTACGGTTAAGGAAATTGAGTCTCAGAGAGATGGATAAAGAACCCTGAGAGGCAGGGCTAGAATTTGTGCTCATGTCTGTGAGGTTCCACAGGCCACTCTTTCTCCATGTCATTGTCAAAAATTGTAGAGAAAGGGTAACAAAAGCATGTCATGGTCCCAAGAGAAGACACAGGAGGCTCCAGGATGCCAAAGAGAAAGACCAGACATGACTTCTAGTGGCTTTACTGAGTGGGAACACAGGAGCCTACAACTACTGTGACTGAGACCCACATACCTGGCTGTTCTTAACTGATCTTTGCTCAAACTAGAAAGAAGAGTCACTCAAATAAAGCCAGGAATAGCAGGGAAGGAAATGGGAGACAACACCATAGTAAAAGAGAACAGGAGGAAAGCTGGGGAGACAACCCACCCATATGGTCATGCTCTGTCAGATCATGTGTTCACAGCAAGGTGTGCGTGCACTTAGGGGGTCCTGAGGGTCATGGCCTGGATATCATTCACAGGATCCAGACAAGTTCATTGCCCACATTTCTAGTGGCAGGAATGACCTCCTGGGCATTGAGGCACTGCAGCTGAATATCTGCCACAGAACTGTACTGCTTAAAGCCACGGCCAGAGTCTTTTACATACTGAGACCTGCCAGACCAGCCAGGCAACATGTCCTGGGACCACCTAGTATAATGGGCTTTTCCTGGAATCCAGGACTGAATTATAATAGAATTTCTGGTGCAGAAGAACAAAATGGTAGAACACTGCTTTTTAAAACAAGGGGCTTCTACATTAAAAACAAACAAACAAAAAAGCTGGACCCATACCTTTCTTCACTCACAAAAATTGATTCAAGCTGGATAAAAGACCTAAATCTAAGGCATGAAATAATAAAAAATTCTCAAAGAAACTGTGGGGAAAACACTTGAAGCTATTGGCCTGGGGAAAGACTTTATGAGGAAGATTTTAATGGCAATTGCAACAACAACAAAAATAAACAAATGTGACTTAATTAAACTGAATACCTTCTGTACAGCTAAGGAGACAACAACCAAAGCAAATAGACAGTTTTCACAATGGGAAAGGATATTTGTATATTTTTGAATCAGACAAAAGCTTGATAATTAGGATTTTCAGAGAACTCAAATAATCAACATAAAAAGAGCCAACATTCCCTTGTCACTGGGTAAGAGAGATAAATAGAACCTTCTCTAAAGAAGACAGACGAACGGCTAACAAACATATGAAAAAAATACTCATTATCCCTAATTATTAGAGAAATGCAAATCAAAACCACCCTGAGACATCACCTAACCCCAGGGAGAATGGCCCACATCACAGAATCTCAAAGCTGTAGATGCTGATGTGGATGTGGAGACCAGGGAACACTTTTACAATGCTGGTGAGACTGCAAACTAATGCAACCTTTTTGGAAGGAAGTATGAAGAACCCTCAAAGAACTCAAGCTAGACCTCCCATTTGATCCTGCAATCCCATTACTGGGCATCTACCCAGAAGAAAAAAAATCCTTTTAACATAAGGACACTTGCACTAGACTGTTTATTGCTGCTTAACATACAATTGCCAAAATGTGGAAACAGCCTAAATGTGCACCAACTGAGAAATGGATTCAGCTGTGATATGTGTATGCCATGGAATACTATTCAGCCATTAAAAACAACGGAGACCTTAAGTTGTCCTCTAAAGAGGCACAGATTGGCTGATTGGATACAGAAATTCAGACCAGACATCTGCTGTATACAAGAATCTCATCATACCTTAAAAGACAAATATAGACTCAGGGTGAAGGGATGGTCATCTATATTCCAGGCAAATGGAAAGCAGAAAAAAGCAGGTGTTACAATTTTATTTGCAGATACAATAGGTTTTAAACCAACAAAAGTCACCAAAGATAAAGATGACCACTTTATATTTGTTAAGGGCAATACTCAATATGATAAGATCTCAATTATCAATATCTACACACCAAAACAGAACGCACCTCAATTTATAAAAGAGACTCGAACTGGCATGAGCAACTTGACCTTTCCCAGCTCCATCATAGCTGGAGATTTTAACACTCCTTTGGCAGTGTTGGATAGATCCTCCAATAAGAAGCTTAGCAAAGAAATCTTAGATTTAAATTTAACTATTCAACTCCTGGATTTAACGGACATCTACAGAACATTTCATCCTAACAAAGCTGAATACACATTTTTCTCATCAGTACACAGAACATACTCCAAAATTGACCACATCTTAGGTCACAAACCTAACCTCAGCAAATTTAAAAGAATAGAAATTATTCCATGCATCTTCTTGGACCATCATGGAATAAAAGTCGAACTCAGTAACAACAGGAATCTGCAGACTCATGCAAAAACATGGAAGCTAAATAACCTTAGGCTGAATGATAGATGAGTCAGAGATGAAATCAAGAAGGAAATTACCAAAGTTTTAGAACAAAATGATAATGAAGACA
>CAUYQV010001721.1:0-10815 GCA_963574575.1 Galagoides demidoff | reverse complement strand
CGCTCTCTGAGAGGTCAGAGGGAGCTAAGGCAGCCTTAGACCCACTGCAAGATCTGACTTGGGTCAGAGGAAAACTGGGTCTGACGACCACGGCTGCATATGGCCACTACCTGTCTCACATGCTTGTTTGGTAAATGCCCTGATTATAAGCCGTATGTAAAACAAAGCTGTCAGTTTCATCATTTGGGGAAAGAGGGAAGTATATTTAATTCTTTATTTCTAAGCAGGTTTTTCTGCCCAGTAAAGAAAATTTGGTAGGTAAACTTCCAGTGTCAATAGCAATGATATTTTTAGGTGTAAAGCTTTTCAAAGAGAAACAACACTCATTCATTTTGTCCCACCCCTGACTCCAGGGGCCTCGGCACTGCAGCAGGTGTTTCCCCAGGTCTGCATGTCCTCCTGGGGTTATATGGGAGCGAGCTCCACCTACCGTCACAGCTGGGCAGCGCGTGGTTCCACTGATGGTTTCGCTCACACAGCAGGGGCTCGTTGTCACTCAGGGTGTACCCTGGGTCACAGCTGAATGTCACTGTGGACCTGATGCCAAAATTGCTGCCATGGCGATGGCCATTCACAGGGATCCCTGGGTCAAGGCAGGAGTCGGACTCCAGAGTGACACCTAGAGACACAGAGAAGAGGCTTCACGTGGGGACCTTGCCGGTTTAATGAAAAGAAAAAACATCCATCCTGGAAGCTGTGAAATATTCCCAGCCAGGATCACACCCAGAAAATTGTGCAAGTGAACCCAACAATCCGTTAGTGTAAAAACCAGTAACATCTGCATTTTCAAATTAGATTAATATTGTTACAGGACTTACCGGATGATAGCTAAGTGGTGCACCCCGGAGTAATCCCCTGATCACTCAAGAAGTTAACTTTCCTTCTTGGAAATCAATGAACTGTACTAAATAAAGTCCACACTTGTCCTGCCTTCGAGCTCATACATCATGTGTGAGTTAGACTTTGCCACTAAACTTTGCTTGCACTCACCACAGCACACCCATACATGTGTAAAGCAACTCAAAAGGGTGCTAGACTTGGGTTTCTAAACTATATTCCATAAATCCAGACCAGTTTCCAATTTACATGGACATCAGCCACTTTCAAGATGGCTACAAATAGTCTACGCTAAAAAATGAAAAAAAAAGGTGCTATATACAGTTATCTAAGGAATTATGGTTGTGCTGACTTTCTTTTCTCTGTCTCTCACATTAAAATTTTTCTTTCATCCTAGAATAATACATATTTTTAAAGGTAAGGAACAAATGAGAACAGGGGACGAGGATATTACTGCAATAGTTACAGAGGCAAAGAAAGAAACTAAAAAAGACCTGTTGCTGTATCTTATTTTCTCAGTGAGGCTCAGAACATTAGAATAATGATTTGTACTAGGAATACAAAATCTTATAATATGTCCAGTGCACAGAATGTTTCATCCCCAAAAGCAATCTTTGAAATATTGTTTCTTGTTGTTACATTTATTTTACCAAAGTCTAAATGACATAACTTACGACGATAGTGCCCCTCATTTAGTCAGACACATGAAATACAAATGAGGGGGTGACTTTTTAAATAAAAAAGCGACAATACTGTGCACAGAGGGAAGTAAAACTCAGTGGAAAGGCATGGCGGGTGGGAAGGGGGTTGGAGGAGAGGGGCCACACCTACCCATCCAGTACAATGAACACTCTCCGGGGGATGGGCACACTCATAGCCCTGACTTAAGCATTACAACAGTGATTCGTGTAACCAAAGACATTTGTACCCCCTTAATATTTTGGATTAAAAATAAGATATCTATTTTAGATTCAGCTGTGCATGCTGAGTGGTGGGGCTGGGGGCTGAGGAAGCAGGCTTACTCTCGTAGTGGATGAGGAAACCAACATTGGAGCGGCTGTTGTCCGTGGTAAACAGGAGGTACATGAAGTTCCCGGTGCTGATGAGGAACTGAGGGGCTTGCGTGCCATGGTACTCCCCGATCAGTGGGGACGAGCTGGCCGGCCCATCTCTGACCTCCAGAGTGTCATAGTTGACTTCAGTCTGAAATCTGCAAATCAGAAAACCTTTTCAGAGCCTCTTTAGCTTACAGATCTGCTCACCGTATCTTCACATGTTAATTGGAAACCCACTTATATCCATATAACTAAGATATTTAAAGTTACATATGTACTTTTTAAAATTGGGAGTCCATATAATATGTAAGACTAGCACGTTTTATTTTTTTTTCTACAAGAATTGGCATGTCCTAAATCCCTTCATCTTATATCTAATATCCTGTTATAACAGTTACAAAAAGGGAAATTAATCAGCCTATCCAAAATCCACTATGTTGCAGGTTTTTAAAAATAAATAATCACTGATTAGTGAATAATCCATTAGTATATATTTTCAAACTATTTCCCGTCATTCTTTATTTAACGTGATCATGGGCATCTTAATGGTGCATACTGTAGCGAGATTATCTGTTAAATAAGAAATGTAATTCAGAATATGGGACAATACTTTAAATACCTTTCACTGAAAAAACAAAAACAAAAAACAAAAACTGCCATGCCTTTTAAAATTGCATTAACTCTTTCAGGCACTAGAATAACCCCGAGTATATTACTGCTACCTCAGCAACCAAATGATTCTTCAACAACTTGAAAAAATTAGGACAGCTTCCAAAAGTGCTCAACTTCCAGAGAATCTGGCCTGAGATGAGATTATATTTATATAAAGTTTCAGCCACTTGGGTACCCTCTGATGCAACGAAGGTTCCATTCCAGGCACTGAGATAATTTCCTAAATGGGGCCCATCTTGTCCTCGAAGAGCTAACCTGGTTTCCAGTGTCTGACTCTGCTCTCAGGGAGCAGTTTTAGCCTCATAAGCCTCTGACTCACTCAGTGGCACCAAGCCTCTGCCCTGGATATTGCTGATAAAGAGGAAGGCAGCTCTGGGGAGATGAAGCCATCTCAATTTCACGGCACGTGGCAACAGAAAAGCGTGCAGAAAGAGAAGGGCTCTGCTCCGTTCCTCATCAAGCACGTGCTCCTCCCAGTGTAAAGGCACAGTAATTCGATGCTCTTGCAACCCTGAAAACTGATCTTCCACAAAGAGGAATCCGACAATTTGCACATCACGTGGCTGGACCCAAACGAGGCCGCAGGCTGGTACAACTGTGCTCAGAGAGCCCCAGCTTTGTCTGTCCCTTTCCTAAAACTTTCTCTGGCCTCTGTGGTTTCTCAGTTGTTCTGAGTACAAATTCAAGAAATCCAGCTAAACAGAAAAGTAATTTCATCTGGTCTATTCACCCCCAAGTATTCATGTCCTCTTTCTTTAGAGACAGCAGGGACCTACAGAGGGCACATCTCGCAGCTGGAGCAGTTCCAGGAAACAGAAACATCTGCAGGCTCCTCATTGCTATGCAAGCCAGCGCAGGCTGAGGGACCGCACCACAGTGTGGGGCTCACAAACGCTTCCTGTATGAGGGTGTCAGCTCAGGATGGAAGCATAAACTAGCATGGAGCAGGCTCTAAGGGAGGGATGTTTATCTAGGGCAGGGCGTCCAACCTTTCTCTTTTCTGCCCTACACTGGAAAAATAAGGGTTGTCTTGGGCCACACATTAAACAGAGACCAGAAAGCTGATGAGCAAAGAAAAAGATTCATGCATACTTTTTACAGTCCTCCAAGAATCTGCATGCATCCTATGGGCCATAGGTTGGCCACCCCTGATCTAGGCTAAAGCCCACACATGTATGAAAATGTCAGAAACAGGAGGTACTCCCACAGGGAATTTAGCAAAACATGACACTGAAAAAAAATATTGAAAAGACAAAACTGGGAAAAGTTAAACAAGAATGAAATAAATGAATCAATGAAACTTCATTTCAGGCAACTGAAAATGAAATGCTATTATGCCAAATGAGAATAAAAAAACACTATTTTTTACAAAATGACATAAATTTGATACACTGCTAGGAATCCAGGCTTGCTTCATTCAGGCCCTCCTCCTAGTGCCAAGAAGCATAAAAAATTAATAGGAAACTATCCCTAATTTACTAAATATTTGTAGATTTAATTGTTTTCTCAAGTGATTAAGATTCTATACAGTAAGTCACCTTCAATATAGTGGATCTGGAAATCACATTTGTTTTCATCTTCTGAGCATAGCTAAGGGATCATATGAAAAATAATCTTAAATAAAAATAATCACTAAAAGATAACACAACTCATGGTAAAAACCTTTCTTGCATTGACATTATAATTGATCATTGTAAAATTACTAGAAAACAAAATAAACACCATATTCATCTCTCCCGAGACACTATAATACCCTAAGTGTTGAAATATAGAATGCACTCTAGCCAAGAAGGTCATTGTTAGAGAAAGCCCAGTGTGACTCGGACATTAACAGTCACGTATTAAACAAAGACGTTTCCCCAGCATTACAAGCACAGGGTTCATGGCAATACATTTTTACTTTTTAAACAGAAGTTTGATTTCAATTTTGCAACAAATGGGAAGCCATTTTATCATGCAGAATTCAACAGCATGCATATTTTTAAAAATCATCAAGTAGGTTATCAAATGGCTAAGCCAAACCACACTCCAGTGATGATATCATCCGTAGGTAATTAATGAGTTATTAATTGTTCTTCTCTGAGGACCCCAAGAGCCATCCCACAGTGGGGGTGTTGTTTTCCTGATGCCACAGAAGGTCCCCAAAGCCGATTCCTTGTACAGTCACACACCAAAGCAGAATTGATTCGATTGCAGTCCAAACTGCAGAGCCAGACCCCAGGGTCAGACCTGGACAGTGGCCCACCAGGACCGATCCCTCCCGCCGTGGTCTGCACACCTGCGATTTAACTGTATGTATCAAGTTTTGATACTATTTCTGGTTAAGTGAGTTCCTTTGGGGAGGATGGATAGAGGTGGTCGTCTTTTTAAGTTTTAAGCTAAATTTTCTAAAAACATGGAACAGGCACAAGTCATTAGGTCCAAATGAAGAATTTTTTTTTCTTCTTACCTATCAAAAGTTATTTTAATAGAATGGCCTGGTTTTGCTTCAATTATCCATTCACAATTTAAAGAATCTTTATAATATCCCGGCCATCCAGGAGGCAAAATGACACCACTGGAAGCTGTCAGGTGTCCACCACATGGAGCTGAAAAAAAGATACATGGCATTTATTAAGTTGAATTAAATGTAAAATTAAATAGTAATAACAGTACCTTGATAAAAGCAAGGATCTGTATTCAGGGGTCTGATATTTTCAAATACTAAAGCAAAACTAATTACCAAACAAACTATAAGTTTATTGAAAACAGGGTCTATATATCCAATTTCCGGTGATTTATTATTAATTTGAAGCTAAGCTCTTCTCCTCTACTAATGGTGGGGTAAAATGACGAAGTGTAAGTGAGTTCTCCGTGCGAGATTAATGATCTCAAGTAATCATCACAAGAACCTGTGAGGTACAGACCGATATTATCTGTATTTTATATGCATTTAGAATTCAACAAATATGTATTGATCAACAAATTTAAAGCCACTTCACATCTACATATCGAAATACTCTTGAGGTGTGTGCCTGTGCGTCTGTGTACGTGTTTAGTTATGTTGGGTTGTGTGCATTTTATTAAAATAATTAGCCATGGATAACATATTAAATTACTGGTGTTAAAAAAACATAATAGCACTTTACAGCCAAATCCCATAAGCAAAGAATTAGATAGCACTGATTCTTTCTTAGCATATAGATAGTTAATAACCAATGGAGAACATGTTTTTGCCTGGCCACATGTGTTATCTAGATTTCTCAGTATCCCCTCTCAAAATTCTTTGCCATTGGTAATTTTCTTTGCAAACTTATAGATATCATATGTACTATGGGAAAATGTGTACTTTTCACAAAGAAAAATATTCCTTTCCTTGAAAACCTGGATATAGGCTGGGTACCTGTCACTCAGTGGTTAGAGTGCCAGGCCCTGTGCACCAGGGATGGTGGGTTTGAACCTGGCCAGAGCCTGTTAGACAAAAAAAAAAAAAGAAAAAGAAAAAAATTCTGTATGCACCAAAATGCTAAGAAAGTTTATACCATTTTATCCAGGTTTTGATCCAAGAAAAATACTTGAATTAATGAAATGTATAGAGTTAGTCATAGCAGCTTCACTTATAACAAATAAAAAATAAAGAAAAAAGAAATGTAAAAAATGATAAAATGGTATGAGCACATATTGGAATGTAGCAAGTACATTTGGCATAAGGTTTGGAAATTTTGTTGGTATGAGTAAATACTTACAGTAGAATATTAAACATTTGAAAAGTAGGATACAAAATTATCCACGGAGTATAGCCTAAATTTAATTAAGGAAAAATTGTATTCAGATGAAAGATAAATGGAAACGTAAAGATATATCAGTGATAGTTAACACTGTGTTATTAAGTTAATGTGGACCACATTTTTTATGTAGTTCTTTTTTGCCAAATAAATTGTAATAGTTATTTCTATAACTATTCATTATTTCTATAGTTAGAAAATGTAATATGAAATCAGAGTAATTCTTATAAATTTGAGTTCTTAAGAACACTTGATTTTATGTAATGATAATTTAAAAAATAACCCATTTTTACTAATATTTTAATTTTTCTAGTTAAATCTCTAGATTCTTATTTGTAGCCTGGGAAATCATGCTTCCACATGTAAAAATATTATATGTGTATAGAATTTAATTTTTCCTTTTTCAGATAATACAGCAAGCCCTTTTAAGAATGTAAGGTAATCAGAATTACATACATTAATTTTACTTACGTCATGTTTAACAGACTATACACCACATGAAGAAAGACATGTGGCAAACATAGAATTTTAAAAATTTTATGATACATGAGAGATTTCTAAATCTCCATGATATATTATTTCCTGTCCTACTTCCCATATAAATACAAAGCCAAAAGGATTCATTTTAATTTTTTTTAATTTTGTATTTTTTAATTTCTTAAAATATGCCTGTTGGCACACTCTACTATTATTAATTATTTTCCTATTATACTCTTTTTCGTATCACTGTATAATTTGCAGTATCCTTTAGAACTTGTGTTGCTTTATCTGGGTGAAATAGACATTTTAATCTTTATATTGTAAGCTGAATAAAATTAACACTGAAATATTAAACGACGAGCCCAAACTTGACGACTTGATGTCATTAGCTTAGATTTGGTTATACCTCGGTCATAACAGCTCTATAATTTCAGTACCATCAATAGGGAAGGTGTATTTCTCACACGAGCTTCATGTGTAGGGCTCAGAGACACAGCTTCTTCCTTCACGCTGGTGCAGCAAATGGAGAAGGATCTTGCACAGGCAGGTAAAGGTGCTGAGGTGATCATTGCACCTCCACAGATCCCTAATTGGCCAGAATCCTTCACAAAATCCTATTAAATCCTGAGGGGGGCGGTGAGAAGATATTCTACTTGTGGAGATCCAGAACATTTGATAACAGCTCCACTGACGTCCCGTTCACACAGCTGATAGGAGAGCGCAGCTGCGTCAATTAGCTCATTAGTATGCAAATTCTCCTTTGATTTTTTTGGATGATTCAAATTACAGCGGTCAATTCTCTGATATTGTATTTCTAAAATAAATCCTTCCTGATTATATAAATACGGTTTTTCTATAGCTTTTTATCTAATCTGATTATTTGATTTGGGGTTACACTGAAGCTGAATGTATCAAATGTTACATAGGAAGGCCCCGGCATCTTCTCCATTATCTGCGCTCCTATTCTCAACACTAAAGTCGTCTGTCTTTGAAAGACCGGTAACTCACGGATGCATCTGCTTGGTCCATGTGTCTTTTCCATGTTCAATCTTTAGTCTTTTTGCAAATATTTTCTATGCTACCCTTTTCATTTGATCCACACTGGATATTTTGTATTTTGTTAGAAAATCACCAATTTCCTACAGACTTTAATGATTTGATGTCCTGCAGTTGAGGATGTGCTCACACGCAGCTACTTTCCTCCAGAATAACTTGTGTTTTGAAGGCTGTGCCTGCACCGCGCTGAGGAATGTAACTTAGAGGGAGAGAGAGAAAACCTTCGCTCAGAGGCTGCATGACTTATACCTGAGATGTATCTGGCATCTAGTAAATTATGCCAGAACAAATAAATTTAAAAAAAAAATTGTTTTATTGTGAAGCTTCCAGTATTCATGTAATATTATATTATTATTTTTGTAATAATGAAAATTTCTATTTTTATTCCCAAATATCTGTAACTTTAGTTTCCATCATCAGATTCATAATTGTTTCTAACATTTGATTTTTATTAATATACTGTCCTAATTTATTTTTCTTTTATTCTAAGTATTCAATCTTAGTATTAGGTTGAACACGTACATACACAGTTATATAATTCATATATATTTATATATATACATATATTATTCATATATATATATGTGTGTGTGTGTGTGTGTGTGTGTGTGTGTGGAGACAGTCTCACTTTATCACCCTCGGTAGAGTGCAGTTCTGTCACACAGCTCACAGCAACCTCCAACTCCTGGGCTTAGGTGATTCTCTTGCCTCAGCCTCCTGAGTAGATGGGACCACAGGCGTCTATCACAATGCCCAGTTAATTTTTTTTGTTGCACTTTGGCTGGAGCCAGGTTTGAACCTGCCACCCTTGATATATGGGGCTGGCGCCCTACCCACTGAGCCAAAGGTGCCACCCAGGTTCTTATATTTTTAATTTTTTTGTTCTACATTGATGGTCTTTAAGATAAATATTTTGCTCATAGCAGAAGTTAGGCTGCACAGTATCATTTTTTGATAGAAAGTGTTCTCTTTCTCATGGTTTCTAAATACTGTGGGAGTTAAGATTTGAGTTTCTCTCTGATATGGGGTTATAGTAAACTTTCTGATTTATAGAGATTTTCTTGTGGTTCTGTTTTTATTACATACTTATAGTAATACTTTAATTTGAATTTTATAGAATATGTGGCCTTATCTATTTTAATTTACTAAGTACACTTTATGATTAATTATATAAGTGATTTAAAAAATCTATGATGAAAGCAATAAACATGATCATTCTGTAAGGAATATGAGATTCTTCGTGTCTCTCAAATCGATTTTAGTTTGTATTACTCATTTTTTCATGGACATCTTATTTTTTTTCCTTCTATACGTGTTTACTTCTGAAAGTCAGATTTCTTATCTTTTCTTTTTGGTTTTATTCAGAAGTGGCACTGATCGGCGATCTAGCTAGCTATATCATCCAAGAATCCATCTTTATCAACAGTCATCTGAACTCAGTGACTGAGTTGTTCAATACAGGTTAAGTTTTCAAAATTATTCCCCATGAACTATTCCTTTCTGTTAAGGGTTTCCTCTGTTAACACCCTAAAGGATAAAACCCCACCTATTTATTAACATTTTATAAAACATAAAACAAAGAACTATACATTTAAAATGTGTGATGAAAATAGATAGCAATGAAAAAATCTACAATTGTTTTCTGGAGCTTCCATTGATCAATTTTCAACCTGGGGTGGAGCTCACAGTCCGCCAGATCATTTTAACAATTTATAAAATCATGAAAACCAGAACGCCTCTCTGAGCTTCACCACACAAAACAGCAAGTAGGACCTGATTAGAAATGTCTCCTTCACGTGATGATGAGTAACTGCGGAGGTGGGGAGGGGGCCTGGAGCATGGGGGCCAACACAGGGGGCATAGCTGTGCCCCGCCAGGCTGCTGCTTGTCCCTGAGGAGTTTGATACCTCCACATGTACATTCTGGCTCTGCTTAGACAACCTGGAGATCACGGGGTTGGCGTTATCATGCCAAGTCATTCTAGAAAGGACAGTGATCCTCAGCCACAGGTTACAATTGACATATATCTCTTTTCTATTTACATATGAAAAATAAATAAATCTTGATGGAAGAGCTAGGAAAATAAAAATAAACAAGAGGGGGAAACACACCACTGACCATGATTAACATTTTGCTGTGCAGCTTTCTTTCCAGTTTAACTTATTACCATGAGTGATGTATGTGTTTATATGTTTCACAAATGGCACACTGCTACACGTGTGTGTGCATCATCTGATTGTTCATATGACATTGGTTTACGAGTGTCTGCGCTCCTGTAATCTGTTAATGATGCACAGGATCCTGGTGCAGAATACATTATGATTCATCTAAGCAATCTTCGATTGTTTGAAATTTAGATGTTTCTGCATCATTACGAATAGTCCTACAAAAAGTATTCTTGAACAAATACCTTTTCATGGTTGCTTGACTATTTCCTTATGATATTGATCCAGGACTATAATTTATGGCTCAAAGGCAAAAGCATTTCAGACTCTTTTCATGAGTGTTCACTGTGATGCAGTGATTTTAAATCCTCAATAGTATGACCATGAAATACAAATTTTTCTATAACTTTGTCAATAATATATCTTATTAATATGTTTAAATCTTTGCCAGTCACCCAGAGAAAAATGGTATTTTAGTTCCATATTTAAATATGTATTTCTTTGTTATCTATGAGAAGTTAAAAAATTCTTTTTAGATCATTGTGCCTATACTACTCTGATAGAAAATGTGGATATATAATCTAAGTAAATATTTTTATTTATTTTTTATTTTATTTTTATTTTTTTTTGAGACAGAGCCTCAAGCTATCCCCCTGGGTAGAGTGCCATGGCATCACAGCTCATAGCAACCTCCAACTCCTGGGCTCAAGCGAGTCTCCTGCTTCCGCCTCCCAAGTAGCTGGGACCACAGGTGCCTGCCACAATGCCTGGCCATCTTTTGGTTGC
>CAUYQV010001719.1:0-32862 GCA_963574575.1 Galagoides demidoff | reverse complement strand
GGGTAGAGTGCCATGGCATCACAGCTCATAGCAACCTCCAACTCCTGGGGCTCAAGCGAGTCTCCTGCCTCCGCCTCCCAAGTAGCTGGGACCACAGGCACCCACCACAATGCCTGGCTATTTTTTGGGTGCAGCCATCATTGTAGTTTGGCGGACCTGGGCTGGATTCAAACCCGCCACCTTAGGTGTATGTGGCTGGCACCTTAGCCACTTGAGCCACAGGTGCTGAGCCAGAAATCAAATACTTTTAAAGACAAAAAAAAAAAAATAACAGATTGTAAAAACAGAGTTAAACTTTCAGATGATCCTGGACCTGTGAGCCTCACAGGGCTACCCCCTTCCTTTCTGAGGATCTAAGACCAGGGGACCTTGGTACTTTGGGCTTCTGTGGGCCACAAATGAAATAGTGGGAATAGAAGGGCCACCTGGGAGAGGCTGGACCTTGCAGCCTGGCCGGCCAGTCCTGCCTGCCACCACCGTTTTCTTGTGGTGCCTCCTCTTAGCCAACGGAGCTGTCCCTCAGCTCTCTGGGGCTCTTTCTCACAGCGAGGAAGTTAACTGTGATAGAAGGAAGGGTTCTCTTCAACCAATCCTTCGCTCATGTCCGGCCATCTCCTTTTAGGGGGTAGGAATCTGACGTGTAGTTCATGACCCTGCACACACTGGCAAGTTCCTTCTCGATTCCTAAGCAAAGAGAAGCATAACAATAAGATACTAGCAGATCCCACCTTAAGTGATAAAGTCATGCAAAACATACCAAGACAAGCCAGAATGGTGTCCCTGCTGGTATGACACGTTGAGAAGGACAGAACGTTATTTCTATGATTTTCTTCCCATAATGCTGAACCTGAATCATGAAGAAATGTCTGACAACCCCTAATTGAGGGACGTCCTACAAAATAACGGCCCCATATTCTTTGAAAGTATAAAGTTCAATAAAGAACAGGGAAGGCAGAGGAAGCGATTTAGAATGAAGGTGACTCAGGGGATTGTCCCCCCAATGCAATGGGTGATGGCAGGTTAGACCCTCGGCCAGCGGAAAGACGTTATAGTTACAGATGACGTTACTGGAAAATGACAAGACAATTGCCAACGGGTTTGGTAAGTAGTGTGACAATGTTAAACACCCATTTTGATCATCATGCTATGGTTGGAAATCTCAAAATATTTAGCTGCCAAGAGATTTCATGACATCTTTGTGTGTCCAAAGAAAGAGTTACCAAAATTCCCCAACCCCAATCCCCTCTTGCCCTCATACGCAAGACGAGTACGGCTCCTGGTTGTTCTTTTCTCATTTGCTGGTAGGATACTTTTCTTTGTGAGGAGCATGGCGTATGTTAAGAAGACCATAGTGAAACTTCTTCATGTTCTCAACCTGCTGCCGGGTCCCAGCGCTTTCTCCATAGCACGCCGGGGAGCATGGAGCATGTGTCACCATGTGAAGCGTGGGCCTCCTCCAGTCACGTCCTTCTGCAAACCTCCCGACCCTCCTGGGCCTTCTTTCCAGCCAGTAGGGTATCTGAATGGGCCCAGACAAGGAATAGGTTTGGGCTCCCAGGCTCCTTGCTACTTTCTGTGAAAAACTCTTACTCTAAATTACCATAAACTGAGTGGCTTAAGACAACAAGAATTTATTCTTTTCTAGTTCTGTAGGGCTAACATCCAAAATCGAGACGTTGGCAGGCCCATGTTCCCTCTGAAGGCTCTGGGGGTGGGGATTCCTCCTGGCCTCTCCAGCTTTGGCTGCTGTTAGCACTGTTTGTCGTCCTTGGCCTGGAGCCTTGTCACTCCATCCACTTCTGCTGTCACCTGGCCTTCTCCATGTCTCTCCGTGCTCTCTACTCTCTGTAAGGACATGAGTCATTATAGGGTTAAGGGTCAATCCCGATCCGTTATGATCTCATCTCCATCCTTGACTAATTACGTTTGCAAAGACTTGTTTTCAAGCGAGGTAATGTTCTGAGATCCAGATGAACGTGAATTTTTAGGAGACTGTTCAACTCTCTGGGTTATTGAAAACCCTCTAGTTTTATTTCTCCTTGATTGTTAATTTTTCCTGTGCACAGGATGTTTAATCTCTACCCATCTCTCAGAATCCCCTCCTCTCTGTCCTTCCTTCAACTTCCTTTTTCTTTTTTCTGTATCCCACAGGGGCAGGTGGGGCTCCTCCACATCCCCTCCTGGCTCCCATTCCGGGCCCATACGCGGATTCCAGCCAGGATGCTGCTGAAGGAGGGAATCACACGGCTCTATTTGCCAGGGCTGAGGTTCGGTCCTAAGGGTAAGTCAGAATGCCCCTTCCGGGTTCCTGGGTCCTCGTGGAGAGCTGTAGCTTGTCAAGAAACTCAGAACTTTGTCTGTTCCATCTCATTCCAGTTATTTTGGCTCTAAAATAAAGAAAAGTTAATTACTTACAGATTTGATCAATTGAAGAAACCCAGACTCTGTATTTTGACTCCTGGTCAATTAGGACTAAAGGCTCCGACTTAATAATTTCCTTCACTTTCAAGTTGTGAAGACATTCTGACTTTCTCATTGCACCTTTACAAAGGCCAGACTTGGTAAGAACAAAGTGATGATAGTAATAACTCTAGCACTGGGTAATCGACAAACCCCTGTTCTGTACTGAGTCTCAGGAGAGCTGGCAACACTCCATGAGGCATGCACTGGGCCAGACACTCTGCTGTCCTTGCATACGGACGGGAAGATGGCCCCACAAGTTTGGTTCCTGGGCTGGGTCCTAGAAGCTGTATAAAGGTGGACACAGGCACGACCAGTTTGTCCAGACCCTTATTTAAGATCCTTGTCTTTGAAAGGACGGAAAAGGGAATTTCAGAATTAGATCTTTGCTTGAAATAAAACCAATTAACCGTCTTGCCCAGTGACTTCCTCTCCTGTCTATCCTTCCCTCGTCTCCTTCTATTTCTTTCTTTCTTTTTTTTTTTTTTGAGACAGTCTCACTTTATTGCCCTCCATAGAGTGCCATGGCAGCGTCACACAGCGCACAGCAACCTCCAACTCCTGGGCTTAGGTGATTCTCTTACCTCATCCTTCTGAGTAGCTGGGACTACAGGCACTCACCACAATGCCTGGCTATTTTTTATGTTGTTGTTGCGGTTTGGCCGGGGCCAGGTTTGAACCCGCCACCCTCAGTATATGGGGCAGGTGCCCTACTCACCGAGCCACAGGCACCACCCTCTCCTATTTCTAATCAAAAGTCAACCTTAAAAAAACAAAACCAAACTTTTTGTTAGCCAGTCTTCAGACCAAGATTATCCCAGGTTGGATTTTACTTCTGCCACCGACTAACATCATGAATTTGGGTAATATCCTGGGCCTCCATTTACTCACCTGGAGTGTCAGTTTCAGGGTCCAGTGGCAAGGACCGAAGGGCTGATGTCCAGCATGTGCCCTTGTGACACCTGTCCGTGGTAGCTGGCTCCCTCGCCGCACCTTCTTGGGAGACCCTGATTTTGGAAAAGGATCAGTCCCAGATCACAGTGACAGTGCTGTCACTGCAATTGTCTTCAGGCCAGTTTGCAACCCTCTGCTCTGGCCACACGAGGCAGAGGAGGGCAGGGATCAGTGCCCAGAGCAAAGGGGTGTCCGGTCCTCTCACGTAAAGGCCATTCTGTGATGGTTTCTCTACGTGAGAGGAAATATCTCATTTTTCTCAGCAGCCACAGTAAAAACACTGCTGAAAACAATCATTTTACAGGAATTCTGAGAGAAAATGTTAAGATTATCAAAGCAATACTCAAAAATATCAATAAAAAGTCTGTTTTTAGTTAACAAAGCCCCCAACTGGGGAGATCAAACAGCTCTTACGAAAGTGCACACTATACAACTATTTCATCACAAGCGAGAGCTGGCGTCTCAGGATCCGGCCGAGAACCCACCTCCGGAATACCTTTTCCCTTAATCCCCTTCATCTAAGAATAAACGCTCGCAATGAAAGTCTCAAGAGGACATAAAAAGGAATTTGTTTTTCCAGTTCTTTTAACAATCTTTCCGAAAATAGAGAGCTATTCCTGTTTGCACCTTCCTTATAACAAACACCTCAAATACAGCCACTGCCGCTGCTTCTGGAAAGTTCCCTGGGTGCAGAGAATCAGGACCTGGCACCTGGCATGAGGAGCAGATACCAGAACATCGTGGGTTCCAATTTACCAGCCATTCGTTTCTCTGTGGGTGAGCTCACATTTTAAACATTGCCAAGAGAGACATGCCCTTGAGCCCTGTGGCCCTGTCCCACAATGTAGAAAGCCAGAAAGGGATCAAATGTTTTGTTGTTTTGAAACACCAGAACGGATATTTCCAAGACTGTCTCAAGAAGCACCTTGAATTAACATCAAGTGCTTAGTATTGGATGAGAGACCCAGGCCTGCCTGATTGTTCTTTTAGCTACATGACTGTTTGGTGGCAACACTGCAAACAGAATTTGAGAGCCAGGTTGTAAGAAAGAGCATAGCAAGAAATCTGAAGATGAAAAGGGGTTTCCCTTAGCAATCGGAGCTGAATCCTGAAAATCACGTAGAAAATGGCTATATAGATGTGCTTAAGCAAAGCAAGTAGGAAATTTCATGGAAAATTTGATAGGGAATTATATCTTTTTATTATGTAAGCAATAACATGTTCTTTCTAGAGAATATGAACAATAAAACTATGGCATGTAGGAGAAAATTAAAATTAACCAATTATACCACAAAAGAGAATCATTTTGGATACATATGTATAACTTTTTCTGTAAATTTGTGTTTATGTTTTATTCATTTTTGTCCCGTGCTTTTTTGCTTAATTTAATCATAAATTTCTATTATAGTACCTGAATGGCCAACTCCCTGGGACACTTATTGCAAACTCTTCATTCCTTCTAAAACATTTATTTGAATTTTGCAGTCTACGTGAAAACAATTCCATATTTGTTGTAATGTCAAGTTGTAACATATAAATATAAAATGTAAATTTTACTATAAGTACATAAATACAACATACAGAAGTATAAAACGTAAAATATAAAATTATAATCTATATAGCATATCAAAATAAAACTGATAAATTATCTCCAGTCCTTTTTGTTTTTTATCTCCAGTTCTACATAAATGGAAGCATCTATTTCTCTGCCCTCTTTGAAATTTTCATTTTATGCCATTTAAATACGTCTACTTACCATAAGTCTAAGAATTTATCAGCCCAATTTGAGACCGCAGCCTTAAAATACTCTATGTCACTATAAAATACTCGATGGTAATGTTTTTTATATACAACTCCACATGCGTACACCCACACACAGACAGCAACATTTATTTAGGGATTCCTTGGACATAATTTCCAGACTTGGAGGAAGTAGATTTACTCAGACAAAACTATTCTCCTTTCCAAGCCTACAGTTGGCCTGAGATGTCCGTCGGTGAGATACTGTGGGTATGAGCTAATGAAGGCTGGCGTTGCAGAGGGCTGGAGCGGGAAAGGGCCCTGGGTCTTACCCCCCCACTGCTCTACACACCTATGGCGATGAGGAGTTGGCACGTCCAGCAAAGTAGATGAGAAGCTAGTCGGGTAATGTCTAGATAGAAATCAGCAGCTTGCAGACAGGGTATAAATAAAGCTGAAGAACAACTGACAATGGCCCTCAAGCCATCGCATCTACACTGTGGGTTGTACTTTTTCCTCATTAAAACTCTACCTTAGCGTCCGTTGCTCTGTAGATTACGCTCCTCTGTCCTCCTCCCTGCTAGTCCTCCTCCTTGAACAAAAGAGACTATTTAATTAAAACATGAGACTGATACCTTCTCCCTTTTTTACTTTGTGTATGCATGCCCCCCAAACCCCAACAGAAAGGCCCTGAAAATTCAGCTCGAGGTGGCACCTATCTGCTTTGCTAGAGGCCAAAACGGTGTCATCTCTCTGGGTCAAGAGAAAGAAACTGTGTGTATGTGTGTGTGAATTCATCGCACCTTCCCTCCCTTTGTCTGCCAGATCCCAAGTGGTCAGGTAAAGTCCCCACTTGGGAAACTCCCAGTCCCCTATGTAGGGGCTCTGTCCCATCACTAGTGGCTACAAGACACAAATATATCAGTTTATAGAAAATAAAGTAATAAAATCAATGGGTCACAATTTTTCGCTTAAAAATTTCCTCCTTCAAATTTCATGCACAGTTTGGCACCCTGTTCCTACTTGCTGGTCTGGGAGAAAACCAGTCACTGTGTGCAGCCCAGGGCAACATGTGGCAGAGTGACTGTTTCAGAACAGCCACTCTTGCAGCTTCTTTTCCACATACTCGCTTGGTTGTTACTTTATACTACGCATGTGTAATAAAGTCATATCTTCTCTAGCAGAGCTTTCTACGTGGACTAAAATGTATCAGTGTTTCCTGTTGCACTTGTGACTCCCATGTTGCCCCCTGATCTAGACTGACAGTCACCACTGCAGAGGACCCTGCTGTTCACTTGAGCATGAGAAAGACCCATCGACTAACCATGGAGAAACAAATCTCTGACCCAGTAAGTTTATTAAGCTGTTTATTGGAGGAATGAATTGAGCCCAGCTGAGGAGCCGTTGAGGGGGTATCTCTACCGCTCACCTATCAACATTCCACAGTTAGATCTTCATTTCTTTGACTTAAATCTATAGAAATTGTATTGCTTCCAAAAATATGTATATTGCAAAGTTAAATCTATACACTTTAATCAGTAATTTTCAACAGTGTTTCTCAGAGAGGGGTGGACAGGTTGTCTGTGTCAGTCTCCTGGGCTGGGGTGGTGGTGAGAAGAGGGTGGGGGGGACACTCAGTGGGAGATTTCTAGGTCCCATCCTTGAAGATTCTGATCTTGTAGATCTGGGGAGGCCTCCAGGACTGTTATTTTAGCAAACATCCCAGGGGATTCATATAGAAAATTAGAGTTTGAGAAATAATAACTTTTATGTTAAAGTGAATGTGCTCAGGAATCCTTCCTGAGTCTCTGAAGGATGATTCCAGGGCCGTCACTAAAGGACACAGCTGGGAATCTGGACAGGGCAGAGGACAAACCCTGTTTTTCCTGGAAGAATTACCTAGTAAATGCTTTCTTGGGGGAAAACACTGTGAAAACAGAAAAACAGATTTCTGGCCCTCTGCAGTCCTTCCTGGTCACCTATGAAAGTTTTTACATGGTGCAGATTAAATCCATGTGCACTACTCCTCCCCCAAGCTCCGTCCTCCATTTAGGCACAAGCACCCCCCCCCCCATGGCCCAGGCCCAGCACGTGGCCCAGGCCAGCATGTTAGAGCAGCCCTCCATGCTCCTGAGAACAGCACGGAAACTCTCACCTACCAGGCACAGAGCTTTGTGGGGGAAGCCACCTGCCTTCTGCATTTGTGTCCTGTAGCCGCTGTGACAAGAGCTACAGACTGGGCAGCTTAGGTTACACACATTTACTGTCCCCCTATTCGGGAGCCTGGAAGTCTGGGATCAAGGGGTCAGCAGGCATGGTTCCCCCTCAGGGCAGTGGGGAAGAATCAGTTCCCGGCCTCTCCTCCAGCCTCTGGTGGGTGCAGGCATTCCTTGGCCTGTAGGGGTCGCCTTCTTCCTGTGTCTTCCAATCATCTTCCCTCCACCTCTGTCTATTTCTGTGTCCAAATTTCCCCTTTTTGGAAGGATACTGGTCATATTGGATGAGATCCCACCCTAATGACATCTTAACTCCGTCATTTTCAAAGACTCCTTTTTCAAGTAAGATCTCATCCAGTCCTGGGGGCCAAGACTTGAACATCTTCAGGGGGTCAGCACTCAGCCGTTCACACTCTTCTTCCCCAGGTATGTCAGAGACACGCTGCTGGGAGGCCTGGGGCTGCACGTGCAGACCTGGACGTGTGGTGCCCCCTTGCTCTGAGAACCACTCGTCAGTCGCCCAACAGCCCCTGGAGGGGCCCAAGCCCCTGCTCAGAGACTCGAGGGGGCCCAGTCAAGGCACCTGATCACGGCAGGGTCATGAGGAAGTTAAAGAGCAACACACTGGGACATTGACTGGAAGACCCCAGGTGGCCTTTCAGAGTCAACTTCTCAAGTTTCTCCCTGGCATGGCTTTTATTAAATGCCTTATATGAATAATTTGCATTATTGTGTCTGAGCTTAGACATCCCTTTGCCCCTGTCTCTGGAGGTGCGCTCAGACCTTGTCTCCAGACCTTGCCCAGCGCGAGGTTAACAAGCAGACAGTGAGTGATCAGACTTCACTCCCCCAGAACCATCATCATCTAAGGGGTGAAGACAGTGAGAAGAGCAAACATCCCTGGGATGCCAGACTGTTTAAAAGTATTTGTGTTCACAAAAAATGAAAGAATTCTCTACTGGTCACCTCGAAGTAAAATCAAAAGAGTAGGAGCCCTTAGTAGAAGCTGAGCTTCCTCACTCGCCGTAAGGTACCTGTCAAGGTCCTCGTGCCCAAGAACACTGAGACGCTCCATTCAGAGACTTTCTCAGCAGAGACTAGTTGGAAAAGCCACCAGCTCTGCCCAGCATCACAGCTGTACTGACCCCCCTGGTGGACTCCTCCACCTCTGCAGGTCCACAGCGTGATTTCCTCTCCCAGGCCAGAGAGGGGCGTTCTCACTGCCCTGGGCCATTGCCTGAACAGGTCGGGCAGCAAGGCATTAAGTGGCAGAGATTAGGCTTAGGAATCTAATACGCAATTGTGTGCTTACTCTTGTCCAAATATTAGGAAACCCTACCCCAGGTCAGTGGATTAGATTCACGCCCAGGGGACAAATCGGAATGTGATGGCCTCACCCGGCTGAGCTCCCTTCACCTGGAGCACTGTTAGGTGTACTGGAAAGACTCCCTCCCAGAAGTCACACCCTTATTTTGGCTGTCAAGCCCTGAGAGGTTTATTGTTCGGTGTTGATAAGAGAAGGAAGTCCTGGCTACATCCTACATTTAACCAGAAAGAATATTCAGTTTGTTTGTTCAGACTGTCCAAGTCTTGGAAACAAGCAAAATTTTGGTGATAATTAGAAAACAACTCAGCCCTGAGTCCTCTCATGCTGTAGCTGTGAATAGACAAGACCTGAGTGGCAAGTGACCAAAAGGGACCAGGGTGTGGAGACTCGCTGCAAGTGCTGGCTGTGCCCTACACTTGCTCAGAGTCAAACCAAGAAGAAAAAGCTGTCTACAAATCCAGGCTCCAAGTCTGGAGCCCAGCATGGGACATCTGCACTAAACATCAGAAGCCCCCTACACTGCAGCATGAAGTGGGGTGACCTGAGACAGGCCCATGAATGGGCCTCATGCCTGGTTGGGTTGAACTTTGCCCTTGTCCTGCAGCAAACATGCAGCCCTTGGCCACTGTCAGTGATAAGTGGAAGCCACTCCTGTAGGATTGAGGGCCTGGGCGGTCTCATCTGGTTTGCACAGGCTCTGTGGAGTCTTGGAACACCTCCACCCTGCATTTAGAGGCCCTGAGGTTGGTCCCAGCTCAGCAGCTTGCAGTCTGTGTAATCCTGAGATAGTCACGTGGCTTTGCCGAGTTATCTCTGTCCTAATCTGAAGCCTGGGGATTCATCTTACAAGAGTCCATGTGAAATTTACTAAATGACGAACATAAATGTCTTAACACAATAACTAAGAAAATGCCGTGAAGGTTATGTTCACCAGTTGGATGAAAATATTTCAAATTGTATATGAAACCAGCACATTGTACCCCATGATTGCATTAATGTACACAGCTATGATTTAGTAAAAAAAAAAATCCCCTCCACAGGGTGCACGGTTCACACCTGCAGGTATGTCCAAGTCTCTTCCACATATTAATAGTAAGTACGTCATTCATTTCCTTAAGCAAGTTTAGCTTTTGTTTGTTGAGTTTTGAGGTGATTTAGAAAGACATATCTTTAAAAAGCCAAAGAGGTGAGCTTTGTGTACTGTGGGTGACTTATTACCATCCAGAAAATTTCAAATTTTATACTTGTATATAAATAGTTTTCTCTTTTACCAAAAATTAATGCTTATTTGTTTTTCTGTTCATAAAAATATTATATAAAAACTTGGAAAATATAGAAACTTTACAAACAGAAAGAAGAAATCATATACGTAAAATTTGAAATAGAATATTAGCAAACCAAATTATGCTTATGTAAAGGTCCATCCTAATAAAATAGGATTTATCACTAAAATGTATACTAATGGTTTAGCATTTGAAAATAGGTTATGTGAGACATCACATTAGCAGATTCAAAGGATAAAAGCACACAATTTATTTTAATATATGTATAAAATTATTCAACCAAGAAATAGCATTCACTTGTGACAAATCTATTAATAAAGTTGAGATAATAAAAGACATCTAACAGAAATATGATCCTCATCATGGGCAAATATAATATTTAATAGTGAAGTTTTATATGACTTTTTCCTAGTGAGGAAAGACACTCACCCTCTTCTATTCAATATTACATTGACGATTTTAGAGAAATCAAACCTTCCACAATGTTACCGGGCAGAAAAGCACTACAAAAAAATCAATTGCATCCTCTACATAGGAAACAAACCACCACAAAAGATAATTTTTTGATCATCCCATTTTAAACAATCAGAAGTTTGCTTTTATAAACTTTACATTTCTAGAAGTAAATGCCTTTTGTTATAATGTATTTGTGTATATTTATTATACACACAGCTGAATCTAGTTATTGGCAATAATTATGTTCCATGAACCTGAATTAGTGAATACTGAACCCCTGCTCCTGCCTGCAGGAACTACAGGGCTGGGTTCCTCTAAGCCTCTGGTCAGGACGTTTTCACCAGTAGATCAGTACATAACCTCGCTTTGTGTTCAGTTCTGTTTAAAGACACATAACTTAATGTTATCTAATATATATACACACATACAGGTTGTGACTGACTATAGATACACATGTATCTGTATGCTATGTGCATATACGTATATACATGTATGTACACGTCATATTCCCTCATTCACACTGAAGTTATGGCAGCAGCACTAGAACTCATACCCTATGAAGCTTGTCTAACTCATACGTTTTATCTCTAAGGCGTATCACAGTCCTCTTGTACGTAGGAACATCAGCCCACACTTCATTGCTACACTGGTTAGGGAGGTGGAGATTGTAAAGAGTGAAATCACTGAAAAATGAGAAGTACAAAGTGTGAAAAACACGGCACCAAACAGAATGTGAAAAAGACAATTGTTCATGTTATAAGAGTTGAAAGAAGAAGGCAGAAGCTTGGTTCGACCACCGCTGGGAACGTGCAATTCAAGTGACTCGAAGTTGAGTTTGTACACCTGTGCGTGCACCTGTCTGTGAATAGCTGTGAAGACGCCGTGGGTCTAGATCAGTGGTTCTCAACCTTCCTAATGCCACGACCCTTGAAGACAGTTCCTCATGTCCCCCACCATAAAATTATTTTCGTTGCTACTTCATAACTGTAATTTTGCTACTGTTATGAATCATAATGCAAATATCTGATATGCAGGATGTATTTTCATTGTTACAAAGGGGTCCCAACCCACAGGTTGAGAACCGCTGGTCTAGGAGTTAGGGTTACAAATAAATTTTAGAAAGTAAGTGAACGTGCAAGCATGAAACTTGTGACTAATGCGATAGACTACATCCTACATACGTGGAGCATGCACATATGTACAGACGCACGGTATGTATAATAAAGATGTTGAATGTGAAACTACTTATGAAAAAAATAAAAACTTCACCAAACGACATAAATGAGCACTCCTAGATAGACAGACGTCACCCCCATGAATAAGAAGTAACATACCAATGGTGGGGGGGGTCAGGGTTGGTTGGTTTTTACATGTCCCTAACCGTACCCGTTTGTTGATGACTTTTAAAGATGGGGAGTCTCCTCATATTACATTAATATAAATTTAATCTAATTTTGGACAACATCGCACCAGGACTTTTCGTGAAAAAAGACAAGTTGGCCTTTATGTTCATTAGGAAGCGCTCAGGAATGAACAAGATGACTCTGCAGAGGAAGGAGAAGAAAGCTGAAGCCAGAAAGATGGAGGCGGCATGATTAGCAACACTCACGCTGCTGGGTCTTCAGGCTCAGCAGGAATGACAGGGATTTTAACAGTATAATGCTTCCTCAGAGCCAGTTAAATTAATAGATGTAGAATAGAGAACCTCAAGTAATGGGCATATATTTGGGAACTTGATAAATCACAAAGGGAGTATCTTCAATACAAGTTTTCAAATCAGGTTTGTGTGTGTGTATTTTTTTTTTTTTGCAGTTTTTGACCAGGGCTGGGTTGGAACCCGCCTCCTTCGGCAGATGGGGCCGGTGCCCTACTCCTGTGAGCCACAGGCACTGCCCCCAAATCATGTTTTTTACATGGGAAAAAAAAATCTTTAATTCCTGCTATACGCCATACACAAAAGTTAATTCCATCTGGATTAAAGACTTAAATGCATCAACAAAATTTAAAATTGCTAAAAGAACATGTAGAATAACTTATGTATGATATTACGGCAGACATGAACTTTTAAACAAGAAATAAATTATATGTTATAAGGAAAATGTGGAGGGATACACATAAAGTTTTTTAAAGCTTCTAAAGGACAAAAGACTACAAATAAATTAAAAGAACAAGCTATGAACAGATGGGAGGTAACTGTGACAGACAATAGGAAAAGGACTGGTAACCAAAATACGAGTTGTTACAAATGGCGTAAAAAAAGACAAATAACTCGGAAAGCCGCCCCGGGCAGGCCAGGTGAAGGGGCGGCCACCTGGAACGCTGACTGAGGTAGGACAACACGGCCAACCTGTCTAGAGTTCTTCAAATAACAGTGTTTACTGACTTTGATTTCCATACCATAAGCTCCCGTACAAAGCATTCAACCCTGTGGCCGTTAGTACGTTCACAGAGTTCTGCAGCCACCGCCACTATTTAGTTCCAAATATTTTCATCACCTGTCTCCCCTACAGCCGTGTCCTTAGCACTATCTCCCCACTCCTTCCTTCCTTCCATTCCTAGAAACCCTACTCCACTTTCTCTCTGGATTTGTTTATTTTGTACATGTCACAAAAATGGAGTCATTAAATAGGTATCCTTTGGTGACCGGCTTCCTCCCCCAACATAACGCTTCTGAGGCCCATCCACCTGGGGACACGCATCAGAGCCTCCTTCCTCTACGGCTGAGAAACATTCCTCCGTGTGGATACACGGTGCATTGCTCTTCACACACTTTAGGCAGGAGCTGGCTGTCTAGCTGATAGTTTTACAAAAATTACTGGAAAATACCTTGGGAAATGCAGCAGTGGTTTGCATACACTGAAAGCTTTAAGCTTTAAATGTGAATTTTTTTTTTTAATTTCAAGTTAATGTGAGGATGCAAACAACCAAGTCACAATGTTTGAATGTGTCAGGTAGAGTCCCTCTTGTAGTGTGTCCTGCACCTAAAAGGTGTGCCATACAGCCCTACATTAGGCCCATCCAGGGGGAGCACCCCAAACTCCCGTCCCCTCTCCCTCACCTCCCCTGTCCCCCACCCCTCAACTTGAATTGAAATGAGTTTTTCTCCTATGTGGGCAAGAATTCTTCATATTAGTATTGAGGATATTGGATATTTGCTTCACATTCTTCTCAGTAAAGTATAACAAGACTAGAAAAGCAATACTCACTGAATTTGAATTGAAAAATTTAAAAAAATTTCCATAAAAGTCTGGGTCAAACACACATTATACACAGGAGCACATGATACACGGAAAAATATCGTACCAAGTAGAAACTGCCAAACTCACATCACTATTTTACGATCCCACCAGCAATGTATGAAAACATTTCTCCAAATTCTCACCAACATTTCCTCTCGCCCTCCTTTTGATAATACCATCGTAGAGGGCGTTAAGTGGCATCCTACCATGGTTTTGATTTGCACCTCCCTAATAACTAAGGATGTTGGGCATGTTTTTAAGTGCTTATTGGGCACTTTTATACCTTCTTAGGAGAAATATAGATCCATTTTAAAAATTGGGTCTCTCGTCTTTTTATTATTGAATTTGAAGAGTTCTTTCTATATTCTGGATACAAGTCAACCTTCTTGGAAATTTAGTAAAACAATTGAAATAATAATGTTCGTTATACCCACGAAATGGGCCAAATTTAAAACATGTGGGAGCATGTCGGGAAAGTGCATGTTCTAAATCTCTTGCTGGGTATCCACATTGTTTCACACGCATCGGAGAGTAGTTTGACAAAATCCGGTGAAGTTGCAGGTCCCTGGACCATAGGGCATACTCATCCTCCTCCTTGGTATGTTTGTACAATATAGAAACTTCTAGATGTCTGAGGGACCATTCACACATGCTTGTTGCTGTGTTGTCTTCAGTAACTCCAACTTAGAAGCAATCCTGGGCCAATCAGCCGTGGAACCCATGAATAAATTGTGGGGAGGCCGCAGAACAGAACTCGGGATGGGAGTGAAACCATCGGGTTACAGCTGCTAGAGCAGCATGGGGAAAATATGAAAGGTGTAAGAGGGGGGGGGGGGGGGAAGGCGCATCGCAGAACCATGGTTAGCAGAGCCTGGCCAACTGTACGGTCAATCCCCTCGCTTTCCTTGATAAACGGCACTCTCAGCTTCCACGGCAGATAAGCATGGCCACGGGGGTGTGGGTGAGCTGACGAATGCCGCTCCCAGCCTTGGACCCTCCCACGCGACCCTCCTCTTTTTGCCCTGGATGTTGATTTTCAGGGGGCCCTTGAGTCTCCGTCAGCCACAATCGCAGCATGTGTATAAAGAGCAGAGTCTTTTCCTTTCTCCCCGGCCTCACTGCACCTTCAGCGACTGGACACTTCCCTTGTAACTTACAGGGTCACATGTTACAGAGGCCAAGAACACCTAAGGAAAACAGACACCAGGGGCGTGACACTTAAAAACCTGAGAAATGCAATACTTACGTATGTCACGAAGGTATTACAAGCATAGCATGTTCTGGAAGGATGCCTGTTAAGATGGAGTTTATAGCCGGGGTGCGGTGGCTCGCGCCTGTAATCCTAGCACTTTGGAGGCCCAGGTGGGTGGATCACTTGAGCTCAGGAGTTCCAGACCAGCCTGAGCAAGAGTGAGAACCCCTCTCTACTAAAAACAGAAAAATTAGCCAAGTGCTGTGGTGGGTGACTGTAGTTCCAGCTACTCTTGAGGCTGAGACAGGAAGATTGCTTGAGCCCAGGAATTTGAGATTGCTATGAGTTAGGCTGATGCCACTGCACTCTAAACAGAGTGAGACTGTCTGAAAAAAAAAAAAAAGATAGTGTTTAAGAGTGAGATATTAACCCCATGAACTTGTACCATTATCTGTCAATAATTCAGGTCAGGGGGCCTGCACACTTTTTATGTAAAGGATCAAGCAGAGAAAATGCATCTTCAGCTCTGTGGGCCACATGTACCTGTCACAGTCACTCAGCTCTGCTGCCGTAGCACAGAAGCTGTCATGCATAAGCGGCCAATACTTAAGTAGGCGGGCAGGCCGGAGTTGGCCTGCAGGCTGTGGTTTACCAGCTCCTGATTTAACCTCTCCAGCCCTCAGGCTCTTCATCTGTAGATGGGATAAGAGCCTACTCAAAGTGATTTTTGGAAAATAAGTTAATGAATTAGTTACTGCATGGAACCACTTAGCATAATACCTGGTGGGTAATGTCCCACAAATATGGTTATTATTGTTGCTGTTATTATGTTTAGTGTTGGTTATTATCATTTGCACGGCTGCTGCTGCTGCTATTACATCATGGAAGTGAGGGTGTGTGACTGCCACATGAGCACTGTACCAAACTAAGGGTGGCGTGTCCACGGGTTCACACTTCCACATCCCCAAGGAAGGCATCGTTGTTAATCTCACTTTTATAGATGAGAAAACTGACTTGCAGGGCAAGTCACTAACTGGTAAGAAATAGGGCTGGGGGCGGCGCCTGTGGCTCAAAGGAGTAGGGTGCTCCCCGGCCCCAGATACCGGAGGTGTCAGGTTCAAACCTGGCCCTGGCCAAAAACTGCAAAAAAAGAGAAAGAAATAGGACTGGTATGTGAACACAGGTCAGTCTGGCACCTCTTCAACCACCCCTGAGGGCTGGACAATTCCCCACGAGGAGTGAGGATTCAGTGCGTGCCTTTTATTCACTGATGAAGAAGGTGTGGCTTTATAAACCTTTTCCTTACCCCACTAGGTTTCAGGAGTTTGTCTTCGGATGGAGCTGTTGCTCATATTATAAAGGGATATGGAGCTGGGGGGGAGACTGACTGAAAGTGCCTTAGAATAAAGTAAGAACAGGCCATCATTTACCTGTTGTGGTTATGCAGCCGTCAAAGGAAAATCCTCGGACAGCAGAGTTAATCTCCAGACCTGCCCAGATGAGGGTCTTTAAATACTTCAATGTTCTTTCCAGACACACCATGTGTTGAGCTAAACATTTTTTTCCATTGATTTTTAAACTCCTGGGTATTTCAATGAACTTCTGATTCATTTATGTGCATGTTATATAATGCCATTTTATATAAAACCAATCAAAATATTGATTGCGACTTCAGGATATAATACAATTGTTTCCAAAAACAGCTCAAACTTACAGCTGGTATGTAACGAAAATTTCAAGTATAAAAGGAAAAACATAAAAAAAGATTAATGAGACTGTCAGAAAGATGTATTTATTCATCTGATATCTTTTCCATGGTGTGTGTGTATGTGTGTGTTAAAAGTATTTTTTCTAACTCAGTTGCTGTTGACTCCTGTTTCTTTATTTACCATTTCGTTGTTTTGGACTTTTATTTTGGTTTCCCCATACTATCTTCTGTTGTTCTTTTTCTAACTTATTGCATTGACTATTTAATTGACTCTTAATTACCATGCATCATTTGAAGACAGAATTTTTTTCTAATGAATGTATTCAAGTCTCCATAGTATTCCCTTTTAAGTACCACTGTGGTGAATGCTACATTTGGGACTATAGTGTTTTAATTTTCATTCATTTCTGATAGTCTTCAATTTTACCCTTTTTTGTGACTCATGTTTATTTAAAAGTGTGTTCATAGTCTTCCAGATGTTTGAAAACATACACATTTTTAATCAACTTAAAATTCTTATTTTTCAACTTTATAAATATTGTATCAAAAGAACATGGTCTCATGATATATGTTCTTCAATATATATATATATATGTACTTTTTTTCTTGAGACCAAGCCTCAAGCTATCCCCCTGGGCAGAGTGCTGTGACATCACTGCTCACAACAACCTCCAACTCCTACACTCAAGCAAGTCTCCTGTCTCTGCCTCCCAAGTAGCTGGGACCACATGCGCCCCCCACTACGCCCGGCTATCTCTTGGTTGTAGCTGTCATTGTTGTTGTTCTGGTGAGCTTGGGCTGGATTCGAACCCACCACCTTAGGTGTATGTGGCTGGCACCTTAGCCACTTGAGCCACAGGCGCCAAGCCAGTGTTCTTCAATATTTTAAAGATTTGCTTTGTGGCTTATTAAGACGTCAATTTTTGTAAGTTTCACAGGGGTCCATAAAAACACTGTGTGTCCTGTAGTTATGAGGTAAGGGCTCCATGAATGCTCAATGAATCTTGTTAATTTAAAAATTCTATGTGCATAATAATTTTTCTATCTGATCTGTTAATTTCCGAGATAAGGCATGCCGTAAATTTCAATTCTTATTGTAGATTTTTCAGTTTTACCTGATAATTCTCTTACTTCTTGTTCATTTATTTTTAGGACCTAATTAGATTGTAGAATTTCAGAATCTTAATATTTTTTCTTAAATCATTCCTATTTTATGATATGGTGACCCTCATTATCTCCTATAATTATTTTTTTAACCTTAAGGCTATTTTTTTGAATAACAGCCACATCAGTTTTCTTCTTCCTACTCTCTGTTATAACTTCACTTTTTCTTATTTTAGTTTAAATAGAATATGGCTCGAGTTTTAAAAATCCAATTTGAAAATCCCTGTTTTTAAACTAGTGAATTAAATCAGGTATTGTTATTAGATTTCTAACAAATTAATGTCATTTTGAGTTTTCCACATACCCCTTTATTTTGGTTCTTATCTTCTCTGTTACTTTCGTTTTCTTTTAGAAGTTAAGATTTTTTATCCCCTCCCCTTTTGTCTCCAAGCTTGTGTTAGTTATATATTGTATTTCTGGTATTTTACTATTAATACTTTAATATTTACCTTGCGTGCATATCCTGATTCTAATGTTAGTGATTCTCTTAACCATTCTCACTAAATATACAAACATGCCCCTTGGCTGTAAGTCCTGGTATTTTCCCCCACCGTCAGTACTGTGGTTATCAAATAGTTTAGTTGAACCTCATTTTTACGTTTTATATTTAGTTAAAACTTTTTATTTTTAATTATTATGGGCATATTATAGTTGTACAGGTGTATAACTTTATAGGGTACCTGTGAAGTTTTGATACAACGTGAACCAATCAAATCAGGATTATTGTGCTATCATCACCTCAGGCATTTAGCATTTCTTTGGCTTAGGAACATTCCAATTCCACTCTTTTAGTTGTTTTAAAGTACACCCCAACTTATTGTCGGATGTAGTCATTTTGTTGTGCTATTGAATATTGTTCTGTTTAATTATCTAACTATTTTTGCACTCATTCACCATCTCTCTGTACCCTGCTACCCTTCTCAGCCTCTGGTAACCAAACTATCAGTGGTAGTAACACTGCAGTATTGAATTATTTTTCTAAATGTACTGAGAGACCAAAGCTCATATTGCATGACTAATTTATAGGGATTAGAATTTTTTAACATATTTATTGAGATACAATTTACGTACCAGACAATTCACACATCAGAAGTGTGTGATACGATGGTTTTCAGTTTGTTTGCAGAGTGGTGCAATCGCCACGGTCAATTTTATGTTTTCATCACCCACAAAAGAAATCCTGTAATTTTGGTCAACATCTCCCCATCTTCCCCTGCCCTTCCCACCCCACCCCACCCCAGGCCCTATTCTAAACATTTCCCGTATGTGAAATTATACAATGTGTGACTTTTTGTGTCCGGCTTTCTTTCACCTGGCATAATGTTTGCAAAGCCCACCCATGCTGTGGTGTTTATCAATATTTCATTCTTTTTGTGCTGAATAATGTCGTGTATAAATGGGCCATGTTTTATTTATACATTCCTAAGTTGATAGGCATCGGGTTGTTCCCACTCCTTGGCTGTTCTGAATAGTGCTGCCATGAACTTCACGTACAAGCTTTTCTTTGGATGTATGCTTTATTTCTTCTAGAAATGGAATTACTGAATCCTATGATGACTCCATGCTTAACATTTCAACAAACTACCAATCTGGTTTCCAAAGTAGTTGGACCATCTTATCCTAGTAACACATGAAGGTTCCCATTTCTCCACATCCTTGCCGACGCGGTCCTTTTCATTCTAACCAGCCTAGTGGTTCTGAAATGGTATCTAACTGTGGTTTTGACTTGCATTTCCCCAACAGCTAATGATGTTGAACAGCTTTTCATGCTTTTATTGACCCGCTGTTCATCTTCTTTGTGGAAATGTCTACCCATTTTTAATTCAGTCTTTTATATTTTCATTATTGAGTAGTTAAAAAAATTCTTCACCCGGTCTGGATACCAGGCTCTTCCCAGGTATAATATATGATTTGCAAATATCTTCTCTCATTCTGTGGGTCGCACTTTCACTTTCTTGATTACGTTATTTGTGGCACAAAAGTTTTTATTTGCTAATGTTCATTTATCTAACATTTTGTCTTGTCACTTATTTTTTTATGTCACATGTGAGGCATTGTCTAACCCCAGGTCACAATAGTTTGTTTCATGTTTCCTTTCAAAAGTTTTATAGTTTCAGAGCCTATGCTTAGATCTATGATATTTTGAGTTAATACAAAGTCCTCTTGTTGAAATTAATTGACCCTCAAAATCAACGTTTATTTGGACTCAGTTCTGTTCTATTGATCTGTATGTCAATCCTGTGTCAGTACCACACTGTCTCATTTAGTAGACTTTTATAAGAGGTATGGAAGCATGTGAGTTCTCCAACGTTGTTCTTTTATTTGGCTATTCTGGCTTCTTTGAACTCCCACTAAATTGTAGAATCATTTTATCAATTTCTGTAAAACAGCCAGGTGGAATTTTGATAGATGTTGCATTGAGTCTATAGATCAACTTGATGAGCACTATTATTATTGCAATATCAAATCTTTTGATCTGTGAACATAGGATGCCTTTCCATTTATTTGGCTTTCTTTAATTTCTTTCAATAACATTTTGTAGCATACAAAAGAATTATTAGAATAAATTATCAGTGCTGTAGTACACACAATTACTATAGCATTTGTAGCATACAAAATGTTATGTTATAGTAGTGTAGTGCTCACTGTATAAGTCTTATACTTTATCATTAAATTTATTTTTAAGCATCCTATTTTTTTGGATGTTATTATAAATGGAATTTTCTTTTTTTGAGACAGAGTCGAACTCCATCACCCTTGATAGAGTGCTGTGATGTCACAGCTCACAGCAAACCCAAACTGTTGGGCTCAAGTCATCCTCATGCTTTAGCCTCCCAAGTAGCTGGGACTATAGGTGTGCACCACCACACCTGGCTAGTTTTTTCTATTTTTAGTAGAGACTGGGTTTCGCTTTGCTCAGGCTGGTGTCAAAATGCTGAGCTTAAGCAATCCACCTGCCTCAGCCTCCCCAAGTGCTAGGATGACAGACATGAGCCCACTGCACCTGGTGAAATCTTTTCCCTTAATTTGATTTTCAGATTGTTCATTGTTAGCATATAACATTATAATTGATTTTTATTTATTAATCTTGTGTACTGTAATCCTGATAAATTAATTTATTCTAATAATTTTTGGCAGATTCTTCAGTATATTCTTATATACAAGATCATGTCAGACATAAATAGAATTTTTCTTCTTCCTTTCCAATCCAGATTTTTAAAATTTCTTTTATTTAACTAATCTCCCAGACTACAACTTGTAGTGTAATGCTAAATAAAAGTGGTGAGAGGAGAATAACTTGTGCGTGTTCTTGATCTTAGGGGGAAGCCTTCATGCTTCCATTGTTAAGTATGATGCAAGCTGAGGGTTTTTTTGCCATTGTACATGCCCTTTATCACGTTAAATTTTTCTTCTATTGTTAGTATGTTGAGAATTTTAACATGAATGAACTTTGGATTTTGTCACATTCTTTCTCTGCTATATTAAGATAGTATGTGCTTTTTTGTTCTTTATTTCACTGATACAAGTATTTTATTAATTGATTTTGGGATGTTAACTAGTCTCATCCTCCTGCAATACAGTTCACTTTGCATGGCGTGTAATTCTTCTGACATAGCTTCTGGATTTGGTTTGCTTGTATTTTCTTGAGGATTTTCATTTCCATATTCATAATAGATATTTGTCTGTAGTTTTCTTATGATATTTTTAGGTTTTATGTCTGTATAATACTGACTTCATAGAGTTAGTTGGAAATTATTTCCTCTTCTGCTAATAATTTTTTAAATAATTGTTTATAATTCTTCCTTAAATATTTGGTTAATGTGCCAGTAAAATCATCTGGGTCTGTTTTTGGTGGATGGTGGTGGTGGTGTTTGTTTTTGTGTGTGGAAAGTTTTTAAGTTGCAAATTTAAAAGAATTATTCAAATTTTCTCTTTCTTCTGGAGTCAGTTTCAGTAGTTTCTGTCTTTCTAGGAATTTTTCCATTCACTTATGTCCATGGCATAAAACTGTTCATATTATTCCTTTATAATGCCTTTTACTGATGTGAGGTTAGTGTAATGATATTTCCTCTTTAATTCTTGATTTTAAGAATCCTCTCTCCTTTTTCACAACCTAGCTCAAATATAGTCAATTTTGTTGGTTTTTTCAAGGAAAAAACTTTTGGTTTATTACTTTTCTGTATGAATTTTCTAATCTCTATTTTATTAATCAGTACTCTAATTTTTAGTATTTATACTCCTATGCTTAGTTTAGGCTTCATTTTTTTCTTATTTTTCCAGTGTCTGAACATGAAAGATTAGATAAATAATTTGAAACCTTTCTTCATTTTTAGTGTGTTTATGGCTATACATTTCCTTGTAAGCATTGTTTCATCTGCATCCTAGAAATGGTATGTTGTGCCTTTATTTTAATTTATATTAAAGGATTTTTATTGTTTTTCTTATAATTTCTTCTTTGACATATATTTCAAATATATTAATTAAATGTTTAAATATTTAATTTCCAAATATTTTTAAATTTTTTCCAGTTTTCTTCTATTATTAATGTCTAGTTTTATTCCATAGTGATCAAAGAATATATTTTATGTGGTTTCAAGCCTTTTGCATTTCCTGAGACTTTTTTTATGGCCTAGCTCATGGACTATTCTGGAAAACACTCCATGTACACTTGAGAAGAATGTATATTCTATATTCTGCTGTTGTTTGCTGGGATGGTCTATAGTTTTTTTAGTTCTAGTTTTTTTATAGTGTTATTCAAGTCTTATATTCTTTTTGAACTTCTACCTAGATATTCAATACATTATTAAATGTATTTTTTTTCAGATACAGTTTCACTTTCTCATCCTCAGTAGAGTGAATTTAAGTGTGGCATCACAGCTCACAACAACCTCCAACTCTTGGGCTCAAGCGATTCTCTCGCCTCAGCCTACCACAGTAGCTGGGACTGCATGTGCCTACCACAATACCTGGTTATTTTTAGAGACTGGCTCTCATTCTGGTTCAGACTGGTCTCCAACTTGTGAGCTCAGGCCATCCACCCACCTCAGCCTCCCAGAGTGCTGGGATTACAGGTGTGAGCCACTGTACCTGGCCTTGAAAGTGTGGGTTTGAAGTCCCCATCTATTATTGCTGAATTGTCTATTTCTTCCTTTAATTCTGTCAGTTTTTGCTTCACGTATTTGGAGACACTGTTAAGTGGACATATATTTATAATTATTATATTTTCTCATAGAATGATACTTTTTATCATTATGGAATGTCTTCTTTATCTTCTGTGGCATTTTCCAGCCTTAAAGTCTATTCTTTTCTGATATTAGCATAACCACTTTAATTCTCTTATGGTTGCTATTTGCATGACATATCTTTTTCCATTCTTTTACTTTTAACCTATCTCCCATAGTCAGCACATAGCTGGATTCTGTCTTCTTATGCAATTAACAATTTTTTCCTTTTGATTTGGCTACTTAATCCATTCACATTTAATGTTATTATTGATATAAAAGAGAACATATTCTTGCCAATTTATATTTTCTTTCCATGTGTCATAGTTTATTTCTCTGTCCCAACTTTGCTACTTTATTCTGTATTAAGTAAATATTTTAGTGTAAATTTATCTCTTTAATAATTGTTTTGCTAAATTTTTGAGACTTTTTTTAATGTTTGAATCTTTTCCTCTGTTTTAATTAGTCTACAGGGACCTACATTGCCCTATAACCAGGTCCCTATAGACTAATTTAAAAAGAGAAAAACTCAAATTCTTTTTTTTTTTTTTTTGAGACAGAGTCTCACTATGTGGCCCTGGGTAGAGTGATGTGGTGTCATAGCTCATAGCAACCTCCAACTCTTGGGCTTAAGCAATTCTTTTGCCTCAGCCTCCCAAGTGGCTGGGACTACAGGTGCCTGCCACAACTGTAGGCTATTTTTTTGTTGCAGTTGTCATTGTTGCCCAGCCAGCCTGGGCCAGTTTGAACCCACCAGCTTCAGTGCACATGGCTGGCACCGTAACCACTATGTTATGGGCACTGAGCCAAAAGACTCAAATTATTAAGATCAAAATTTAAGGAGGGACTATCAGGACTAACTTCTTCAAAATTAAAATTATTATAAGAGACCAACATGGACAGCATATGTCTTAATTTATCAGAATTGACTTCATGTTTATACTAACTTAATGCCAGTAAAATATGGACACTTTAGTTCTATGTAGCTCTCCTTCTCTTCCTCCCTTTTCTGTGATATTATTGTTACACATATTACTTCTATATATGTTACAAATAAATTTTCATAATTATTACTTTATTTAGCTCTATGTATTTTAAGGAAGCTGAGAGAAAAGAGGAGAGAAAATATATACTTATAGAATTTATCATCTTAATCTTCATATTTATCTTTTCTGATTCTCTACATTTGTTTTTGTACCTTAATGTTGCTATCTGGCATCATCTGTTGCAACACAACATGCCTCCTCTTTTGTGCTGTTTTTTAGCAAATAAAATTATATGTGTTATAAGGCCTAGATTATTTATTTACTAAATATATAGCTCTTAGTAATAAAACCAAAGCCGGGGGTATCACCATACCAGATTTTAGACTGTATTATATGGCCATAGTGGTCAAGACAGCATGGTACTGACACAAAAATAGAGGTATAGACATTTGGAATTGAATAGAAAACCAGGAAATGAAACCAATAACTTACAGTCACCTAATCTTTGATAAACCAAATAAGAGCGTCCACTGGGGGAAAGACTCCCTATTCAACAAATGGTGCTGGGAGAATTGGATATCCACATGTAAAAGAATGAAACTGGACCTGCACCTTTCTCAACTCACAAAAATTGATCCAAGATGGATAAAGGACTTAAATTTAAGGCATGAAATGATTAAATCTTCAAAGAAAGAATTGGAAAAACACTGGAAGATATCAGCCTGGGGGAAGATTTTATGAGGAAGACTGCCATGTGAATAGCAACAACAGCAATAATAAACAAATGGGATTTAATTAAACTGAAAAGCTTCTGTACAGCCAAGGAGACAATAACCAAAGCAAATAGACAACCTACCCAATGGGAAAGGATTTTTGCATATTTTGAATCAGACAAAAGCTTAATAACTAGGATCTATTCAGAACTTCAATTAATCCACAAGGAAAAAACCAACAATCCCATACATCAATGGAAAAGAGAGATGAATAGAATCTTCTCTAAAGACGACAGACAAATGGCTAGCAAACACATGGAAAAATACTCATCATCCCTAATTATTAGAGAAATGCAAATTAAAACCACCCTGAGATATCTAACCCCAGCAAGAATGGCCCATATTACAAAATTTCAAAACTGCAGATGCTGGTGCTGATGTGGAGAGAAAGCAACACTTTTACACTGCTGGTGGGCTGCAAACTAATATAATCTTTTTGGAAGGAAATATGGAGAAACCGCAAAGAACTCAACCTAGAACTCCCATTTGATCCTATAATCCCATTACTGGGCATCTATCCAGAAGGAAAAAAACTTTTATTATTAAGACACTTGTACTAGGCTGTTTATCGCAGCCCAGTTTACAAACGCTAAAAAGTGGAAATAGCCTAAATGTCCTTCAACCCAGGAATGGATTGGTAAGCTGTGATATATGTAATATATACCACATAATATATACATTCCATGTATATGGAATATTATTCAGCCATTAAGAAAAAATTGAGATTTTGCAGCATTTGTACTAACCTGGATGAGGTAGAATGCATTATTCTTAGTGAAGCATCACAGGAATGGAAAAGTATGAATCCTATGTATTCAACTTTGCTATGAAGATAATTAATGACAATTAATGACATGGTGGGGCATGGGGGAAGGGAAAGATCAGTCAGAGAAGGAGGGAGGGGGTGAGGGAAAGGAAAAGAAAAGAAAATAGTGACTAATTCTCACATAAATTGGATTTAATTTTGACCAAAGTACATTACTTAAACATTAATTTTTAATTCATCCTGGTAATACATTGTTTAGGATATTATATCCTCATTTATAAGTGAAATATGTTTATAATTTCCCCTTTATAATAATATATTTTCTCCAGTTTTAATATCAGGTGTATCCAGATTAAGTAGAATGATTTTGAAGTATTTCTTCTTTTTTTATTATTTGTGAGATTTGGCATGATCCGTTTTTTGAAATTATCTTTTACTTTTATTTATAAATATTAGTTGTTTATTTTTTGAGGCTTTGGAAAAAAAACAATAAGAAGAAGTTAATTGATGACTCCATACTGAACTTCAGAGTCAAAGCATTCTATAATAGACATATTCTTATTTGACGATGTGAATGTTACTTTCTTTGCATTATTATTATTATTATTGCTTAATATTTGGATGCAGCAATCATCTGATTTCTTTTCTGAATATATTTATGTTCATTCATTCTTTTGAGGTTTTTGTTTCTAGTCCTTATCTTAAACTTTGCTATTGTTATTAAATTTTAAGCCTTTTTATTTCTGTGAAGGCAAAAAAGTGGAAACCTAATAAACACATGTATATGTAAAAAATAAAAAATGAAATAAATAAAATATCCACATCATATAGTAAAATAATTGATTGTCACCGCCCTGGGTTTCTGGTAGACTAAAGAGAGACATTCAGCAGAAACTAGTTCTTCCTAGCAAGGTTTAACAATAGTAATTGACTGTGATCTTTCCAAAGGACTGCCCAAGGTTAGGCAAGCTCCATAGGCTCTATCCAAGTCATTGAAGAGAGTTTCACACAGAGGAGCCCTTTGTGAACAGGGCAGCAGTACACTGAACCTATCACAGCTGCTTCAATGTCTGATGTTCCTATGGTTATAAAAAACTGATTTGATAGTAAATACAACTATAAACTATAGTTCTATTGAGAGAAATAAAATATTTTGTTCTCAAAAAATAAAAACTAATTTGAATGCTGCCATTAGTATAATTAGGGTTCCTTTTTCCTATATAATCATTTCAATAAATACAAGTTTATGCACAGAGACATCTGCTTTTTTATGGAAGCCAAACAGAGAACAAATGCTTTTCATAGTTTTATCATTTTGAGTTTAAAAAAATGTTTTAGCATCCTGAGTCAGACAAGCCTAAGAATGAAATCAGATGGAAAGATGGCAACAGAAGTGCTTCGTGACTCATTAAGAAGCCATGCAGGTAAGGACAATACCTGTCAGGCAGGTTAGGTGTGTTGCTAGATCACGTTCTCCGTGCTCAGACCCAGGTGTGATGTCCAGACACCCACATAAGGAAGGGTCACACTAAGATCAAGAAATGTCAGGAGTTCAGCTAAGAAGAAACAATACGGCCAGTGAACAACTTCAGTAGCTGTAACAGGTCTTTGGATACAGAGAAGGTGCATCTTTGGGGGGTTCTTTCTTGAAGCGGACATTTCTTCCCTTTTCTCTTTTTCTTTGTCAGAAAATCTTTCAACAACTTCTTTGAGTCTTTACTAAACTTTCTTCCTTTGTCCAAGAAGTGGAGCTGGAATTTGAGCTTATTTATTACTCCTTGAAAAGAAGGTAAAGATGCCCTCATTGTCGCCCCGGTGAGTGGCATTGTGGGAGCTGGTGGGAAGAGTTTCTCTCCAAGTTTCTTTTGATTATCTATTTACTTGATCAAGAATGTGAATGTTGAAATGTGGACTACCAAAAAATACTAAAATACTGAGTACATGCCACTACTTATAAAAGACAGCTTGAAGACTCCAGTGCCTATTGGTCCTCCTTGCACCCTGGAAATTGCCTGTTAAGTGAAATATAAAGATAACATATTTGGAACTTTGACGAGAGCTCCAATTCGAGTTGACTTTCCCTACAATAAGACGTGTTTGTAAGGATAAATGATTTAGTCTGTGTTAATAATATTTATTCCACAATTGTATTATTGTTTCCTTTTGCCCATGGGCTTTTTATTGATTCATTTCTTCAAATAATAAATACTACACTGTTTCATCACAATGCCTTTTAGGAAAGGTGACACCCTTAGGAGGCCCTCCCAGAGCCCTCCCCTTTCTTACTAATCTTCCAGGTGGAATGGGACATGCCATTGAGCTTACCAAGGGCAGTGACAACAGGTCCAACTTGCAGTTCCCTGCCCCTGGTCACGTCACTTTCTTCATCATCATTTGCACTGATGGGTAGTTGTGTCTATTTACAAAAGGACTTTAAGAAAACTTTGTACAAATGACACCAAATTCTAAATCTATCAGAAGGAACTCTTTGTCATTGTCATTCCCTAAGTGGCTTTTTAGAGTTTTCTGGGCTAACACCCTCCCCCAGGGGCCAGGGAAGGACCCGTATCATGAATGCAATCATGGGGTACAGTGTGGTGTTTTCATATACAATTTGAAATATTTTCATTAAACTGATTAGCATAACCTTCATGTCATTTTCTTAGTTATTGTATTAAGACATTTAGTGAAGGGACAGTTGTCACAGAAGGAACAGAGGATGGAGATGGAGCAGGCAGCTGCCCTGCCAGCCCAGCCACCGCGCCACACCTCTCCTTCATCTGGAGATGAAAGTGACCCTGGCTGCTCCCCGAGATCAATGGTGCTCAGGCACTGGACTCATTGCTGGTTGATAACCAGGTGCAGTACCATGGCCTTTCCCAAAGCACAGGGTAGCAACAGGGAAACCTTGAGAAGGGAGCTCAGAGCTACCCTTTGGGCCATGGCAGGGCCCAGGGCATCATGTGCTGTAAGTACAGGCATCCGACGCTGATCACGACGAGTGGTTCTTTTGTTAATTACTAAGACAAAATAAGTGTGCCTCCCCCCATTTTTTAAGAAACAGAAGTTCTAACTTGCAGATTGGAGGTTTTAATGTTTTCATATAACATTATTATTCCCAGAGGAATATCATCTGAAAGATTATTTATAAGAGGAAACTTTTTCTCCAGTGGCAGGAGGATTGGAGAGAAGTCAGAATGATTAGATAACAAGTGTTTTCCAACTCACTGTGGTCCAGGGCTTGGCTTGGGAAAACAAGATAGAGGAAAAAATGCTTCCCGCTTTCGGTTCTGTGTCTCTTTTGCCTTCTTTTCCCCACAAAGCATTCTCGTATTCAGATGTTACGCCCTGGTTAAAAATGCCCTGGCTGCTGAGAAGCAGGTTACTTGGGAAGATGTGTAATTAAAGTCCCACCACTAGGTTTCAGATGTGCAGATGAATACATAGTCCTGGGCTGTGGTGACAGCCAACTTGCAGAAATGCCATTTTCCACTGAGCTGCAGAAACCTGTCATCAGCTTGCGATGATAGAAGGAAGAAAAGGCCTGTCCGCGTGGGGCTGATGGAGAAGCATTTGGAACTAGTTGTTTTTGTTTTTGTGTCTAAAATTTCAGTGAGCCAGATGTTCCTGGAGGTGTGTTCACACTTCCCTCTAAGGATTCACTCAGAAATCTCTCTGCCTGGACATCTTTGCAACTTTGGTGTTTGCAGTCATTCCTTAGTTCCCACAAGGCTGAGCAGCACAAGGTCGCAAAGCCACCAATCCAAAAAATACATGAGAGTCAACAGCCATTTAGGGCCCTCCGCTGAGGCATCCTGCCTCCCAAACACCCACCGGCAGCCCAGGGGACTCCCTTGGCACAGAATCTGAGCATTTGAGTTCTGAAAAGCCGCTTTTGGGGTCTTGATTTATTTTTATTTTTCCTCCTTCTCTCCCCCCTTTTTTTTCTTTTGGTGAACTTCAAAAAATTTTTCCATTGGAGCTGGAAAGGCAGAAAAGGTACTTAACTTCAACCACATTTTTGCTACTCTATAAAAACTAAATAAAACGACCAGTGAAACAATGAACACGGCACAGCATAGGTGCGCAAGGTCCCCGCAGGCCAGGGTGAGAGAAGGCTAGCTCCCCCAACCTCATCTTAACATTTAAATTGGGGTTACAGACAAAACACATGTGCTACCCTTCTCAGTGTAGGGGAGTCTGCTTGGACCCTCACGAGTTTAAGTGGAAGCAGAACACATTTCTTGTGTGTCTGCCTTGTTGTGACTGCCCCACAGTGGAAAAAGGACATTGTTGCCGTGAATTTATCATTTGATGCAGATGTTTGGCTCAAGTTTCCTGATCTTGTCAGCAAAGTTGACATTAAAAAATGGGAACAAGAATCCTGGTTTATTTATGTTTTCCTATGAAGTATACATTTACATATATGAGAATTAGTTTTACAGACAGCAGTCTCTTAAAGAGCTTCTAATTTGGGGCTGTGTGCTCTATCTCTCTCCAGGAATAGTTTGGTTTTCTAACTTAAACTTATTGGTCCTGTCTACCTCGCCCACCTTTATTTGGTTGAGCACTAGCACACTTTATCACAGAGACTGCTGCTTTCTCATTTTTTTAAAATGGTTATCAAGAAATACAGACTCCCACCATGGCGTTGCAGATGGCTAACCCTCTCCTGACCTCTAGACTTTCCTAAGTTTGCGGAGAATACAAACAAGGAGGAATTTGCAAAGTTCATCAAGACCAGACCTTCCTTAGAGGGCCTGTTGACTGCATTTGAATGCACTCTGTCCAGTTTTTCTGATTGGAAATGGTTAAAAAGTAGCTAGGAAGTTCTGAAAAAGCAAAAGTGGTTAAGATAACAAGTTAAGCATTAGCAAGGAAGTTTTTCTTGAGCTTGAGTATTAATGTGTGGTCTGAGTTTAAGAGTAATTTTACACCGATTGTCTGTTTTCTTTTCAGAGGTGGATGGAAAGTTGTTCTCAAAATGCATCTGAATTGTTGAATATCCATGATATTACAGGGAAGCCATTCCTTCATCCAAAACAATTTTAATTTTTATGGGGTCTAAGCTAAAACAAGAACATTTATTTTCTTATGGGTAAAGTTCCTGGAATTCTCTATTACATGGATTTAGTAGTTTGTTATTTTTACCAAATAACATTTTATCAAGCACTGCTTTCAAACTTGACTTTTTTTTAAGCAAAAAGAAGATTAAAATACACAGACTATGCAGTTGTTTTTGTTTGTGAGTGTCATATTTTGGCATTTGGCCTGTAAAGCTCAGTTTTTCTAGGGCTCCGTTTCTTGAAACGCCCATCTTCCTTGACGGGCTTCCATAGTCAACAGGCAGAACCAGACACTGGTATTCTGCTTATAATAAAAATTACACATGAGCATTATTATTGCTATTGAATTTAGTAAACATACCCCCCAATGGTTAATTTGTTCAAATTATTGACAGATTCTCTGTGATTTACTAGGATTAATAAGTATGTAAATGCAACAAAGAAATGGCCACACCAGGGAACATCATGGAACATATTGTACCTTACTGTAAAATAAAAATAGCCCTGGACGGCCCTTGGAATGTGTTCTCCCAGCATAATCAGTTCCTTACTGTGGTTTTCCTGCCAGTCGGGCAGCCCTGCGTCACAGAGAGCCGTGCCAAGGGTCTGGTTTGCACTTTGGTGAGACATGTTTTTCTTGCTGAGCGTATTAAGGTTTGCACTTTCTCCAAGTGCAGAGCGTTCAGGTCACCTTCCTCTGCAGTGGGCATTGCTTTGGTTCTAGACAGCTCAGCAAAGGTGAAGATATCAGAGTTCAAAACACCAGGACAGGGTAAGCCCACAGTCTCTGTGATGTGGCCTGCTGGATGCATCCCAGCCCCTTGGTGAGTAGCAGAGGTCTGGGGCAGTGCTGTGGAATTTTCATCTGGTACAGATGAACTTGCTCCCCCATATCCAGATCCTTTGCTATCAACAGCAACTTTGTGAAGTGCATAGGCAGCTACCCAAATAAATCTGAGTAAAGCATTCTGTTGAAGCCATATGGGATTCCCATCCCCCTGGGGAATAGCCCACTTTCAGTCTGACTTTGTCAGACACGATTTCTTCTCTCATCTCCTCGACCACAGAGACTGAGAGCTGCTGTGTGATCACCTGCTTGCTTCTGTCCAGGGAAGGTTCTTGGTAACTGGCTGACACTTCCTAGAGCCCACGGCCACCCTCTGGGCCCTTGTCACCTCCAACCCACACAGTGTCCCTTTGTTTTGTGCAGGCAAGACTTGGATGGTGCATTGTCTTCCATAACTGTCTCCTGTTATTTGCCCAAACAGAAAACAGAATCTGAGAACCAGCATTGCCGCAGTTCTGTGCTTCCCCAATCAACCTGAAACCGACCTGAAACGCTCGCCGTTCCCACTGTTGCTTCTCTGATGAGGGTTCCTGCCACAGTCACAGTGAGCTGGGGTTACCTGAGAAACAGGATATCACACGGGGCTGGGTGTGGAACAACCCCTGCAGCCCCCACCACGCCCACATGCACACACACATACACTCTTTGAGGCCAAACACAAAGAACCACCCAGAGGTGAGGAGTGTCAAGGGAGAGGGCTTCATCCAATATTCACACCATTTAAAATGTCCCAAGAAGCTCCATTTCCAGTTTTTCAAAGAGTTCTGAATGCCTAAGAAATCTCTTTCACCAGCCCTAGCCACCGCCACCCAGCACCTGCCTTCGGGGGGATCGTCCCCTCTATAGCTCTTTCTGTGTGTCTGGCTAACCCGTCCGTTCTCACACAGTTGCATCAAACAGCAGCCTTGCCACATACCCTGCCCTCCTCCTACCACCTCACCTGCTCGTGTAGCTCCTGCACCTTCCTCACCAAACTATGTGCACTTGTTCTCAAGCTCCAGGGAAAGCCAGAGTCAGCTCCAACGTGTAGGGTGCAGTTTTATATACCGCTCTCTGCGGCCTGGGGAAGAGTGGCCCATAGTAGGTGCTTAATTAAAACTTGGCAGATGTTGAATAAACAAAATTAAGTCAAATAGTACGATATACAAGGAAGAGACAAACCGCAGGGATGCGAGTCCTTGGCTGTCCTCACTATGTGACATCAGCCTGATCGTCAACCTCAGTACAATTGCTGAGATTTGGGCTACACTTTTATAAAGTGAAGATTTTTAGATGGTTTTTCAAGCTTTGATATCTTAAAGTTGTTTTTCTTTCTTTTTTTTTATTGAATGGTAACTGTGTACATTAATGCACTTCTGGGGTACAGTGTGGTGTTTTCACACACAATCCGAGACACTTCCATCAAACTGGTTAACATAGCCTTCATGTAACTTTCTTAGTTATTGTGTTAAAATGTTCATATT
>CAUYQV010001716.1:0-12433 GCA_963574575.1 Galagoides demidoff | reverse complement strand
GATTGGTGGGATCACGCCTATAGTTCATCCTATAAAGGTACATGTGAATCTCTCTAAATGTAGAATATAAATGTCTTAACACAATAACTAAGAAAAAGACATGAAGGCTGTTAACCAGTTGGATGAAAGTATTTCAAATTGAATACAGAAACAGTACACTGTACCCCATGATAGTATTAATGTACACTGCTATGATTTAATAATATAAATAAATAAATAAAAATAAAAGTGGCATCTAAAGGCTGGGCACGGTGGCGCATACCTGCAACACCAGCACTCTGGAAGGCCAAGGCAGGTGGATTGCCTGAGCTCATAGGTTTGAGACCAATTTGAGCCAGAACAAGATCCCATCTCCAAAAATAGCCAGGTATTGTGGCCGGCACCTGTAGTCCTAGCTACTTGGGAGGCTGAGGCAAGAGAATTACTTAAGCCCAAGAGTTGGAGGTTGCTGTGAGCTGTGATGCCATGGCACTCTACCGAGGGCAACAATGTGCAACTCTGTTTCAAAAAAAAAAAAGTGGCACCTGAAAATATATATAATTACCATGTGTTAATTAAAGTACAGAAATAAATAAAATCAATGTGTTATTTAAAAGGTGGCACCTGAATATTTGTATATTCTGGAAAATTTACAAATGTATAATGGAGATAGTTCTCACAAATGTATAAACCTCTTAGTTTTCCTGCCAATGCAATGTAGATTATCTTCATTAACGTATTTACCCTGGTATCCTGCGACTGAGCACAATACAGTGTACACTTTTCTATAAACACAACCCCTCACATTTTTAGCAGACAACCAAGCAGATTTCAAGGTCCTACATTCTCCACTGTTGCAACTATTCTTCTCTGCCCTGATTTTTCCTATTTCTGCGAATTCCAAGTCTTCCTCAGCCTTGTGCCAATGAAGCTGCTGTGTTCATGAATAAGCCTGCAGCCCTGGGGACCTGTGAAGTCCACTATGTTGTCAGTTTCCCTCAATTTTGACCTGAGCCCATGAAAAGAGCAGCTGCTTTGAGGTTTGAGATTCTCTAGTCACTTAGCTCTTTAATTCCCAGAGCTCTGACCATATACCTTTCTCAATTTCATCTTCTAGACAATGTCAGATGTAGGTCAAGTCTTCAAAGATGATATAAGCAAGATTCAAAATCCTAAAATCCTCCATTAGCCACCTACCAGCTGCAACAGCCGTATTGGGGTCCTGAGGGAGAAACACAGGGCAGATGCTTCAGGCAAAGCTGTTCTTTAAAACTGGTGCCATGAGGATTATCCAGAGCCTCCTCCTGCTGGTGGAGGACACCTCACCCCTCTTATGGGGGATTAAGGGGAAGGACTCCTGGGACAGGAGACAGGGCAGGCTGGGGCAGGCTGCTGTACATCCCTGCCTCTTGTCTAGGCAAAGTGGATGGTTCACATATGCTGACTAATTCAGTCCACTAAGGAAGGAAGCCATGATGAGTGTGGGCTAAAACCTCAGGAATAGAAATCACCTCAATTTTTTAATAAGGATATACTTTTTAAAGTCTCTCCTCCTTCTCACCCTCCACTCCCTTCTTCTGTCTCCTCCTCCTCTTCTTCTTCTTCTGTTTCAAAATAATTATAGACTCACAAAAAATTACAAAAATAGTATAGAGATGTCTTGTGTACCCTTCCCCTACTTTTCCCAATGGTAACATATTACCTACTATGGTTCATTATCAAAATGAGAGGAGTCAGTACACATTTTTCTCAGGGCATTGGGCTGCAATAGGTAGATTTGGTATTTGAGATACCAGAAATACATTTATATCTATCATAACTGAGGAAATAGGCTCATGGTTTTCAAAGGGCTGCCCTTTGGAAAGGGAGAGCTTTGAGTCCACCCAAGTCAATTTTTGTAGGGCAAGTCTGTGGTTTGCTGGTCTAGTTTGTTTGCGAAGGGCTGAGAATTGTCGGATAAGCAATAAATTGAAATGTCTCTATAGAGAATGGATGTTGAAGGATAATCCAAAGACATAAAAGGTCAGCACAGTTGATTATTGGAGAATTTATTTGAGTAGATTTTTTTTTTTTTGAGAGAGAATCTTACCCTGTTCCCAGGCTAGAGTGCAGTGGCATCATGATAGCTCACAGCAACCTCAAACTCCTGGTCTTAAGCAATCCTCTTGCCTCAGCCTCCCTAATAGCTAGGACTTCAAGCATACTCCATGATGCTCAGCTAATATTTTTAATTTATGGAATGATGGAATCTCCCTATGTTGCCCATGCTGGTCTGGAACTCCTGGCCTCAAGCAATGCTCCAACCTTGGCCTCACAAACCTCAAGGTTTATAGGCATGAGTCTAGAGAGTTTTCAATAAGAGACATTTCTCACATAAATGGGTTTCCTAATTAAATCAGATTTAATTGATGAAAAATATCATTTAAATGGAGGAAACACAGATACTCTAGGCCCTGAGAGTAATCAACTTATTTAATGAATGAAGTCCCTTCTGAAGAGATACACTATTCTCTTTCCAGAAGGTGGGCATAGAAGTACAGGGACTCAACTGTACGTCTTAAAATATACATTTCTGCCTGCTTTTAACAGAGATACAAGTAACAGTGGTTTAAATAAAATAGAAAAATTTTCTTACCCTTCTAACCAGGTTCTACCATCCTCTATCTCATGTGACAAAGAGCCTGAAAAATCAAAGTCATAGGCCTCCCCACAGAGTATTCATCATTTCTTCTAAACTACATCCTAGGTACTTAGGACCCCTGACTTCCTGACACAAATTGTCCCAAGCCAGCTCCTAATACTGCAGGGACCTCCTCCTGGGACCATCCTCCCAAAGGCATGACTTGCACATACTGTCAGGCCCCAGGATAACCAAAAGGTGGGTATTTTCAGAGAAAGGTGTGGAGCTGGACCTTAGAGGAGGCTTGTATTTTCAGGAAAAGAAGTAGGGTAGACTGCAAGTAAGGGACCCAGCACTGGCTTTCCTCACACTGCCACCTTCTGCCATGGAACTATGGGGAGTCCCAGAATTCTAAATTCAGGCCTGAGTGTCTTAGACTAGATTCCCCAGAAAATAGATTCTAAGATTTGCATACAGAAGGTTTATGGAGAGTGCTTGGGATAAGCACCTTTAAGGACTGAGAAAGTCAGTCCAGATCAGGGAAAGAGAAATTTAACTGTCCTGAAGCTGTAAAATAGGACTTAGCCCATCCCATGGGGGGGGAGGCCTCTGACACTGGGATTGTTGTCCAGGCTTGATGCAATCCTGGGACTGAGACTTTGTATGCCCCTACCTATCAGTCAAGGGATGTGGGCTGCCTGGGAAGAGAGGAGGTTTGACCTTGAGCAAAATAGCTCTTTTCAGCTAAGGGAAATTCCCAGAGAAAAAGCTGTCCCAGCCAACACTTCTAGAAGCAGGAGAATGAGTGGCTTGATCCTAAAGTCAGAATATGGGTGGCAGACGACAGTGCCTGCTACATTCACCTTTCAGGCCAATATGAAGGTATTTATCAAGACAAAAGATGAAACATATTTAATTTAATAATTTACTTATTTCACTTGCAACTTTTAAATCTCTAGTCCTATGGTATGTGAGCTTTCATTTGTACTATTACCCCAAGCCCAGCAAATATCAGGGTTGAGCCTGTCATTGTCTCTCTTATAATGTGGTCCAGACAGTGGCAGTTCAAGACTGACATGATAGCTTCATAATAAAAATCTGTAATCCAGGAGACTTCCAGCTTTCTACTCTCACTACCCATAGGAAAGGGCCCTTGTTCTCACTATCTACTATTTTTATGGATTTTACTTTTTTTGTATTTAGAGACAAAATACAAAATAAAGTAAAATATTTTTCTCTCTCTGTTGTCACTCTCTGTTGCCCAAGCTGGCTATAACCTTGAACTCCTGGGCTCAAGTAATCCTTCTGCCTCAACCTTCCAAGTAGCTGGGACTATAGGCATGCACCACCACTCCCAGCTAAATATTCTCACTATCTAGATAAGTTTAGCCATCATAATCACATTCCAAGCAGGAGGCTGGATAAGGAGAGAAAGAAAGAATAAGCCTCCTCCCAGTAAGGGTATTCCTTGAAGTGGCACACATTACTTCCTCATTCTTTTTTTTTTGAGACAGAGCCTCAAGCTATCCCCCTTGGGTAGAATGCCGTGCCATCACAGCCCATAGCAACCTCCAACTCCTGGGCTCAAGGGAGTCTCCTCTTTCAGCCTCCCAAGTAGCTAGGACCACAGGCACCCGCCACAATGCCTGGCTATTTTTTTTTTCTTGGTTGCAGCGGGCCTGGGCTGGATTCGAACCTGCCATCTTAGGTGTATGTGGCTGGCGTCTTAGCCACTTGATCCGTAGGTGCCGTGCCTTATTTCCCCATTCTATCAGTTACATGATCACACTTAGCTGCAGTAAGCCTCAGTAAGGAAGGAGGAAAGAGAAGGGAGAATGAATGTCAGAAGATGATTGGCAGTCCCTAGTACACATTTTCCTTTTGGCCCGTCTGAGGAATCTCCAAGACCCACATTCAGGAAAGGAGGTAAAACAGCAGCCTGGATGGCTGAATAGTTGTTCTGTGCTTCGTTTTCAGACATGACTCAGTAGAAATGCAGCAGACTCCTGTGGCTCAAGGAGTAGGGTATTGGCCCCATATACTAGGAGTGGCAGGTTCAAACCCAGCCCTGGCCAAAAAACTGCAAAAAAAAAAAAAAAAAGAGAGAGAGAGAGAGAGAAAGAAATGCAGCAGACTCCATTCTGAAGCCCCTCTTGAGTATTCTCCCAGACCCAGCTGGCTTCTCTTGGTCTTACTGTAAGGAAAGGAGCTGAGGTCAGCTGCACCTTGAGATCTTCCTTATGACACAGATGGTGTGAGTCAGGCTAGAAATAGATAAGGTAAAGAAGACAGACAGACATATGAAGCATTCAAAAGGTCAGTTATGCTCTATTTTTGTCTTCCACAAGGAATCAAATCAACATTACCTCAATGGCGAGTGAGGATATTTCTTGGGTATGGTGGCTCACGCCTGTTATCCCAACACTTTGGGAGGCCAAGGTGGGAGGATCAGCTGAGGCCAAAAGTTGGGAGACCAGCCTGGGCAACAAAGCAAGACCGTGTCTCTAAAAAGACATAAACAAAACAAAAAATAATTGATAGGGTCAAATCCTGCCCAAATAGGGTGGACCCCCCCTAAAAGAATCAACCCCCCCACCCTCTCCCACCAGATGTCCCAAAGGTAAATGGGCCAACCCCCCCCTTACAACAGATGTCCAAACCAGGAAAGGGAATATCCCAACCCCCACCTTCCTGACCTTTAAAACCCCTGTTCTCCATTACCCACATGTGTATTTTTTCCCAGCCCAGTTGGACATCTTACCCTACATGCACCTAAGTGGAATAAAGCCATTTTAATTGCACAAACTGAGCCACGATATTCCATTCATCTTGTGCCTTGGAATAATCTTTCATCTTTGGCTCTATAACCTTTCAACAACAACAACAAAAAACCACACAAAAGTGGAAATAGTACAAAGGACTAATAAGCCAGAAAAAGAAATTATGTTTTGATACACATTACAACATAAATAAACCTTGAAGAAATGCTAAATGAAATAAGCCAGGCACACACACAAAAAAATATCATGTGATTCTACTTATGTTAAACATTTAAAGTAGGGACATCCAGCTACTCAGGAAGCTGAGGCAGGAGGATTGCTTGAGCCCAGGAGTTTGAAGCTTCAGTAAGCTATGATTACACCATTGTACTCCAGCCTGGATGTCAAAGCATGACCTCATCTCTAAAAGAAATAAAAATAAAGGTTGCATGCATGAGGCCTCTCCACCGCCGATAAGATGTGCTACGTTGCTTCCTACCTGCTGGCCGCTCTCGGGGGCAACGCCTACCCCAGCGCCAAGGACATCAAGAAGATACTGCACAGCATCGGCATCAAGGCAGATGATGACCGGCTCAACAGGGTCATCAGTGAGCTAAATGGAAAAAACATTGAAGATGTCATTGCTCAAGGATATTGGTAAGCTTGCCAGTGTACCTGCTGGTGGGGCTGTGGCTGTCTCTGCTGCCCCAGGTGCTGCAGTTCCTGCTGCTGACTCCACCCCTGCTGAGCAGAGGAAAAGAAAGATGAGGAGAAAAAGGAGTCTGAAGAATCAGATGACGACATGGGATCTGGCCTATTTGATTAAATTCCCATTCCCCTGCAAATAAAGCTTCCTTTTTATGTAAAAAAAAAAATAAAATAAAACAAAATAGGGACACCATAGAGACAGAAGTAGATTAGAGGTTACCAGTGGAGAGTTACTGCTTACTGGATGCAGAGTTTCTGTTTGGAGTGATGACATATTTTGGAAATACATAATGGTGATAGTTGTACATTATGAAATGTAATTAATGCCACTGAATTATCCATCTAATGTGATCAAAAAGGAAAATTTGGGGGGGCCTGTAGCTCAGTGTTTAGGGCTCCTGCCAATGTACCGGGGCTGGTAGGTTGGAATACAGCCTGGGCCTGCTAAACAAACAAACAACAACAACAACAAAAAATAGCTGGGCATTGTGGTGGGCACCTGTAGTCCCAGCTACGAGGGAGGCTGAGACAAGAGAATCACTTGAGCCCAAGAGTTTGAGGTTGCTGTAAGCTATGATGCTATAGCACTCTACAGTGGGCAACAAAGGGAGACTATTTCAAAAAAAGGGGCAAATTTTATGTTATGTGTATTTTTCCAACATAAAAGAAATTTGAAAAAATTGACTTCAAATGAGTTTAAAAAGTTAAGATAACATCATATTCTATATATGATATAAACTTAAAAGAACGGTGTAAAAATAAAGAAGCAATATTGAAACTATGAAAATAGTAAAATGCAAAATAATAAAATAATCTAAGCAATCTAAAATAATAAAATGAATAAAGACCCTAAGGGCAAGAGGAAAAGTGTTTTATATTTGAAGTCAAAATTGGTTGCTGTTCAAAACTTTTGAGTCCTTCTAGTGAAATATGAGGTTCTGCAAGTGCAAATTCCAGTCCAACTCCTTGTTCCCCCAAGGCTGGGTGTTGGCTGTGAGGTTCCTGAGCAGGAGCCCCAGGCAGCAAGCCTAAACCAGCCTAGGGCTCCCCACATACTGGGCCACACCACCGCAGAGAAAGTGCCACAGGGAAGATAAAGTCCCTGAGACCTGGGCTAGCATCAACACAAACACTCCAAGGGCTGGGAGAGGAAAGAATAGAAGGCAGAACATGGAGGAAAGCAAAAGACACAGAAGTGGCAAAGAATGTTGGCGGGAGTGGCACACACAAAGTAGGAACCGTGGGACAAAAGGCCAGGAGAGGGTGAAACCCGGCTGTGTAGACCCAACCCAAGGCCTACTAAACACAGCTGGACTGAAGGGGTTTCCAGATCTGGAAAGCCCCGGACTCAGACCCAAATGCCTCATCTAGAAAGCAGAGAAGCGGCAGCTGCTGCTGTCGCCACTCCTTGGGCTTTGAGACCGGAGCTCCTGCAGGGAAGTTTGGGAGGCAGCTGTGGGACTCAGGAGGTCTGAACTGGAAGACGGGAAGCCAGCAGACAGCCCCGTTCCCTAAGGGTAGTTTTACAGTTCTCAATGTCCTGGCTTCCCTCAGCCCCTTCCCTTGCGCGAGGCTTCGCGGGGGCTGCCCTGCGGCCCCACTGAGTGAGTGAGACCGAGTGCTCAGCTGGGGGCTGGGGCGGGTCTCCAGGCAGGGCTTACTTACCTTAACTGACGTCCATCGCCAGGAAAATCAGATGAGATCAAGGCTCTAATGCGCCGCATAAATGGAAGGTATATTTGTTGTTCTTCTACCTAGAGGAGCAATCTGAACCTCGCCAGGAGATTTTCGGTTTGCTTCCTCTATTTTATGTATTCAATTAGAAGACATCACAGATGGAGGAAAACCAGTCCTGAAATCTCAGTGCGCAAGGAAATTGAGATTTTCATGGGAGAAAGCGATGTAGAGGGTGAATTTGGGTGTCATTGTGAGCAGAGTCACAGGGAAATAGCTGTGACCACAAGAGATACTGACTTCAGGCGCAGAGGGAGCAGACGAAGGAAGTACTGTGGACCTCCGGGTTCACAGGCATCCAGCCAGAGCCCAGACGTTTGTTGTTGTCCCACCCGGACCGAGGCCCCCGGCTCACAACCCCACCAAAGGCTCCGGCTCCCCGCGCGCCTCCCGCCGCGGCGCGCCCTCTAGCGGAGGATGCGGTGCGGGGCCGCGGTCCCCGCCTTCTCTTCCAAATCTACTTCCACCCACCTCAAGTCGCAGCAAGGATAATTAATGATTATAATCTTGGCAGTAATAGGGATGACAATAGTTGTAGTAACTGTGCTAAGTGATTTATATGAATCATCTCACTTAATCCACACAAAAAGGGAGGTGATATTATTATCTCCATTTTACAAATGAAGAAACTAATACAGAGCTTCTCTCACCTGTCCCAGGTCAACAGCTACTGCTGCCAGAATTAAGTGTGTTTCCACAGTGAACTGCCGAGCGCTCTGAGTCCTGCTTCCTTAGTGCTGGTTCCTTTCCCTTGCCTTCCCCTGGAAAGCGATGTTTACTGTTCACGACAAACGGGTTTGTCTCCATAAAAATGAGGTGAGGGAGCTGACTGGACTGGGTATCCAGGAGCTCCCTTCTGAGCTTTCGAGTAATCTTCACTCTCAGGAAAGAAACTGGGGTGGATACAAAATTATTGCTGGGTCTCTAGTGTAGGGACCATTTTGCTCCTGAGGCGAAATACAGGTGCTCCAAAGGAGATACCTTCCTGAGAACATCTTTAGATCAGATTTGGAACTTCTAACTCTAACGAACAGCACATACATGGTAACAATAACAATAATTCCATAATGGTTCATCTGTGGTAATAATAATATGGTGTAATACCATAATAATAATAATAATACCCCGGTGCTGTAATAATAAATTATAGAAACTATCGTGCTCTTATTTTAATTCAAACTTACAGAACATGAAAACAAACTCATACAAAACGTTTACCTAGGTGAAAGGAGAAACTTCAAAAAAGAATATTAAAAGTTAACATTCAGCTAATGCCTCAATGTCTCGCTTACCAGAAGGGGCATTTTTGACACAAGAAGGGAGGCCTCATATTAATGAGGCGATGCTGATGGAGACGGTGCTGAAGAGGATGCAGGGGGTGCTGGACAATCAGGGTTTGGTTCTGTTGCTGGAGGAGGGAAGCGTACCACTGAAGTTGGTTTCTTATAAAGGTATCTAAGGTCATTTGCACAGCCTTTTTCTTTTTTTTTTTTTCATCATAAGTTGGGCTCGTAGCAGTTGATGTTCTCACTGCACAGTAACCTGCTCCCTGTTAGGCTTTTTCTCCTCAGGCTTAGCAAATCCTGATACAGGGAGATGAAAGGCTTCAGCTGATTTTTTTGTTGTAAATTTGCTTGGTGCAGGAACTTCTGATTTTTAGTGTTCTTGTGTTTCTATCAGCTGCTTCTTTAAGACTAGCCGCTGGCCTAAAGACGCCTGTCCAGCGCACTGCTTAGGCGGGTGGATTTGTTTACATGCGCAGAAGAAACTAGTTCCTGGATTATTAATTTAATTATTTAACTATAAATTATCCTTATGGGGAGGTGTGGAGACCTGTTTATAAGTACAGAATGCCTGCACCAGGTCGTCTGTAACCTGGAAACTGTCTGTATTCTTGTCCGTTACTCAGGGTGCCCATATTCTAGCAGCAAGAGGCCTGGAAAGAAAGGCTGGCTCTCAATCAGAATGTTGCTTGGTGACCAAGAGCTCAAAGTCAGGAGAGGTGGATATTTAGGGAACATTTCATCCAGGTCATTGTAAAGCCAGTACTGCAACGAAACATTGGTTTGTTTGTTTTGGGTTTTTTTTGAGTCTTACTTTGTCACCCTTGGTAGAGTACAGAGGGTTCACAGCTCACAGCAACCTCAAACTCTTGGGCTGAAGCGATCCTCTTGCCTCAGCGGGGTAGCTGGGACTACAGGTGCCTGTCACAACGCCCGGCTAGTTTTAGAGATGGGGGTCTCACTCTTGCTCAGGCTGGTCTCCAACTCCCCAGCTCAGGCAATCCATCTGCCTTGGCATCCCAGAGTGCTGGGATTACAGGCGTGAGCCACCTCCCCTGGCCTTGGAATAAAACATTGTATTTATTCATGCCAGCCTTGTTTTAAACAAACTCTAAAATAGCACAACAGAACAAAAAATTACAGCTAGAACAAATGAAGAGTTAGAAAAATCAGATTAAAAAATTGAGATTAGTATAAACAATTCTGGGAGAAGGTCACAAATATGGAACTGAGTTCTGTAGCAGTCAATGCAAAGAGGGAAACACAGTCATTACATGGCTCCCAACATTGAAGATAAAAAGAGACAAGAGTCTCAGAGCAAGCACAGCCATTCTTTTTCCTGAGATCAAGAGGCAGTGCTCCTGTGGGCCCGGTGGGCTGGAAGTGGTGTGATAAAGTGAACAACATCTTAACCACATCATTACCATATACACACATTTCATAGGATTCATTCATTTCTTCCAGTGTCCCTGGGGCAGCTGCTGGCACCATGTTCAGTAAGAATCAGTCAGAGTGATGCAATCCACTGCTGTGTGCCCAGGCTGTTGGTCTGGCTTAATCCAGGGGCGGATTCCAGTGAAATCATGAAAGAGTGGTACACATATTCTTCCATCAAACTGACATAAGAAGTCCCCCTCTCCACCCATCTTTTTTTTTTTTTTTTGAGACAGAGTTTCACTTTCTTGTCCTGGTAGAGTGCCATGGAATCATAGCACACAGCAACCTCAAACTCTTGAGCTCAAGTGATCCTCTTGTTTCAGCCTCCCAAGTAGCTGAGATTACAAGGGCCTGCCACAATGCCTGGCTATTTTTAGAGACCAGGTCTCACTCTTAGTCAGGCAGATCTTGAACTCCTGAGCTCAGGCAATCCACCCACCTCTGTCTCCCATAGTGCTAGGATTACAGGCGTGAGCCACTTCTCCCAGCCTGCCACCCATCTTTTGATATATAGAGCATTACTGTGAGTTCAGAGTTAGTAGACACTTGATGTTGCAGTCATTTGGGGCTGCTGATTAAAAAGTTACAACAGAAGACTCATGGCCAGAACATGCCTGTCTCCTGCAGGGAACCATCAGTAAACAGCATGTCATTCTTGTCCCTTGGGCTCCCTTTTTCTAGATTCCATAAAGGCTACCCTCTTCTGCAGTTTCTTTCTTCAGAGGAAACCTAGTATCATGGATTCGATTTTTGTTTACTTAGTTATAGTCTCCATCCAGGCTGGGCGAGGTGGCTTAGGCCTGTAATCCTAGCATTCTGGGAAGCCAAGGCTAGTGGGTTGCCTGAGCTCACAGGTTTAAAACCAGCCTGAGCCAGAGTAAGACTCCATCTCTAAAAATAGCCAAATGTTGTGGCGGGTTCCTATAGCCCCAGCTACTTGAGAGGCTGAGGCAAGAGGATTGCTTAAGCCCAAGAGTTTGAGGTTGCTGTGAGCTATGGTGCCATAGCACTCTGCTGAGTGTTACAAAGGAAGACTCTGTCTCAAAAAAAAAAAAAAAAAGGCACAGCACCAGTAGCACAAGTTGCTAAGGCACCAGCCACATACACCAAAGGTGGTGGGTTTGAATCCAGCCCAGGCCCGCCAAACAACAGTGATGGCTGCAAACTTCCCCACCCCCCAAATAGCCAGGTGTTGTGGCGGGCACCTGTGGTCCCAGCTACTTGGGAGGCTGAGGCAGAAGATTTGCTTGAGCCCAGGAGTTGGAGGTTGCTGTGAGCTGTGGTGCCATAGCATTCTACCCAGGGGGACAGCTTGAGGCTCTGTCTCAAAAAAAAAACCAAAACCAAACAAACAAAACAAACAAACAAACAAATATATATATATAGTCTCCATCCATGCATGCTTCCCCAGGATTATCCTTTAATTGGACTTATTTACTCCTCAATTTCCTTAGCACCATCTGCAATTCCTTCCCCAGATGGCACCTCTCATTCTCTGTGCAGATTCGCCACAACTTTCATCTGTGGCTAATTAACTTCTATCTCCCTAGGAAAGCTTTATTAGCTGTGTGACTTTAGGCAAGTTACTTAACCTCTCTGAGCTATATTCTAATTACCTGTAAAACTGATAATGACAATGTTGAATGGTTGTTTGGAATGAATGGAAACTGTAAGGAAGGTTTATTGAGTCCTTATTGTGTCAGACACAATGTTAATTACTTAACGTGCAAAAGTCTGGCTGTATCATTTCTTTTTTTTTTTTTTTTTGAGACGGAGCCTCAAGCTATCCCCCTGGGTAGAGGGCCATGGCATCACAACTCATAGCAACCTCCAACTCCTGGGCTCAAGCGAGTCTCCTGCCTCCGCCTCCCAAGTAGCTGGGCCCACAGGCGCCCACCACAACACCTGGCCAT
>CAUYQV010001713.1:0-13758 GCA_963574575.1 Galagoides demidoff | reverse complement strand
TTTTTTTTTTTTTTTTTGAGATGGAGCCTCAAGCTATCCCCCTGGATAGAGTGCCATGGCATCACAGCTCATAGCAACCTCCAACTCCTGGGCTCAAGCAAGTCTCCTGCCTCCGCCTCCCAAGTAGCTGGGACCACAGGCACCCACCACAACGTCGCCCATACATTTATGTTTCTATGTCAAAGCATCAGTAAATCTATGGCAGAATTCAGCCCTGGAAGTCTGTGACTTCAAAGGCTATTTAAAGGAAAGCTAAGGGTCATCATCTATCTATATTTGTGTTTATTCTTTCAGTTCATTATCATACATGAGAAATGGGTACAGGTTAATTTGTATTCATTGTTAAATTTTAAACAAATATATTTTAATATTTTTCCATGAGTTATCCTGGGCATAGCATAGTTTCGAGTACTGATTTAGCTAATGGTTTCCTTTTAATGCTCGATTTTCCTAGTTTAATTAATAGATCCTCATTTGAAAGAGAGAAGACCTTCTGGCATTTGGAAACTCTTTTGAGTCTGGAATTTGTAAAGTATGACAATCTGGAAAGAGAAAAAGCATAACATATTACAAAATAAACGTCTTCATTGTACTCAGTTGACATTTATGGAGGAATTATTTGGTTTAATTGATAAATAGATGAGAAATCCTAAAATTCACAGAAGTTCATTGCCATTTGTTTTTTTGTCAAAACATTTGAAATACCTCTGGGTATTTGGAGCTGTAGAGAAAATGTATAAAAGCTGATAATGCTATCTATAGTTGGATTTTGTTGCTAACATGAAAAGCATCAAACTTAAAAAAGATGGATTTTGCTAAAAGTGAAGAGAGAAATGATTTCCATTTTTTTAAATTTAATTATTACTTTTTTTGGAGACAGAGTCTCAAGCTGTTGCCCTGGGTAGAGTGCCCATGAAATCACAGCTCACAGCAACCTCGAACTCTTGGGCTTAAGTGATTCTCTTGCCTCAGCCTCCAAAGTAGTTGGAGCTACAAGCCTGATGCCTGGTCGTTTTTGTTGTTGTTGATGCAGTTGTCATCGTTGTTTTAGCAAGCTTGGGACGGTTTCAAACCTGATAGCCCCGGTGTATGTGGCCAGTGCCCTACCCACTGAGCTATGGGTGCCACCCATGATCTCCATTTTTTGTTACATTTTTCTTTTTGAAACATTTTTGGAATATAATAATGCAAGAAGCCAAAGGAGAAAAGAAAAGAGATATAAAAAAAGGATAAATAAAAACTTCAGAAATATTGGGAAAAAAGTCTTAAAGAGGAGACATTATCTGTTATGTCAAAATAAGGAGAAAAGCTTCAGACTCAAAGGAAAGAAAAGAGGTGAGTTTGAATGAGCTTAGCCGCCTTCCCCGGCATAGCTAATGACCAAGTGCAGGGATTAGAGACCACTGCTGACTCAGACTGCAGGAGATTGATGAAATCATGCACTTTGTGCTGCTGAGTCTCAGGAGCAACTCTCCCTTCAACACACTCTCTTGTTCTGGCTTCACCAGGTGGTAACAGCGGAGGTGCTGGTAACACCTCAACATGTTACTCTTGAAGAGGAGTAAGGAAATGAAAGCAGGAGCTGGTGTGAGAATACTAACTCATCAGCACCGAATGATGTCAGAGCAAGAGATTTCTTCCATTTCCTACTCTTGCTAACAAGCCAGGCTGGTCTACTCACCCTCCCCACCTCCAGAATTAAGCATGGGAAGAAAGGAATTTACAGAAGAGATTGGACTGAAAAATAGAATGGCAACAAGAGTTGACTATATTTAAAACTCCTGCTTCCTAAGAGATACAGATGGCAACTTTGTTATAGTTAGCTCGTCACTGGAGGTTTTTAAATAGCCGTGGTTAAGAATCAACTTATGAACATGAAACCATTAAAATGCAATAAATCTCAACACAACAAATATGCAGTGGGCAAGAAATACAATAGGTAGCTTCACACGCACCCTTAATGATAGGCTTAAATACATTTAATTTAAATGAAGTTTTGGGGAATGAAGTATTTGGATTGTATATTTGCATGTGTTCATTCTAATGTAAAAAAACCTGATCTGTTATATAATAAATAAAAGTTTTTTTCCCTCTTGCGGTTCTGTCCAACTCCTTGTTTTGATTGTTAAAAATACGTTTAATGCAGCATTAGAATTAGGCACCTTTACAAAAAAAATCAACCTACTGAGTTTGGTAAAAAAAAAAAAAAAAATCCCACCAAAAAATATATAAGATGAAACAATACCCACCAGATATTTTGGAGGGTATTTTTCCCGTGCCAGTAAGTTACTGCTTAGAAACCTTTCTGTAACAAAAATATGTTTTTGTGAGGGGATTAACAATGATCTAAGATTAGGAATTCAGGACAGACGTGTAATTTCTATTCTCTAAGGAGAGAGTGGCTTTCTCAGATTGCCTGGGAAAATGCTGAAATGGCACCTCGCACAAGCCCGACTCCCCTGGGTGAGGCATCTTTACCTGGTGCTGGAGTGGTTCTCTGAGAGCCCATCCGGTGTGCGTCTCTCCTGCAGGCATCACTATATTTAGAATCCATAGCTAGAGAGCTCAGGGCTCCTCGGGATGGTATTTTAATGTGTCATCACTTGAGACGTGCTCACCCCTCCCTCTGCAGCTGCTTCAGCCTCCCTTCTACTTTCACACATCCAAATGGAAAAGAATCAAGAAAAACCCACATTCCAAAGGAACCTGCGGCACCAGTCTCATCTGGAATGTAAGGCTCTGGACCTTGATGCCCGTTAACATCTCTCTTGGCTCTCGTGCTTAGCAAGGGTTGAATTCTTCTGGCCGCTCTGTGGTCCAACGTACAGCATTGTACGGGGCCCATTGTTCAGTATAAGCCTCAGGGAAGACTATAGTGCAGTGGATATGCTAAGTGCAGTGGATACTTTTTCATTTTTATGCTAGAATGGGAAATCCTGCCAAATACAAGCTGGGGCCCTGGTGAATAATGATGGAGTATGGGGAAACCCAGGCCTTTTTTCTAGCTGTGAAGGTATCTTTGGTGAAGTCTACAAAGACAAAAACAACATTCTCTGTGCGGCGTATACATGTGAATAAAACATCACTAGTATGTCACTGGGATGACAAATCTTTGTGGATAAGGGAAAAATTTTCCCCTGCCTGATAGTTTGATTTTTATCGCCAGAGTCTGTTTAACAAACTTGCATTATTTTATATCCTTTTGGATTTGTATCCCCCGGGACACAGTGTGGATTCAATGTGGAGGGAATTGATTACCCAGCAGCTTTGTTAATTGATTTAATATCAACTTACCATGCACCTGATTTATGAATTTGTGTGCCTTACATTGCTGTATACAGTGGATATGAGAAAAAAAAGGTGGCAAATGTGCTTCTTAATCCTTAACTAGGGAAACTAGGATATGGGTGACAAGTAATCCTCCCAAACGGGACTTGATAATAACCTGACATGTTGCTTCTCAGCCTTTTAGCTGAGATCAAGTGTGATAATAACCTGACATAACTAAAAATCGCATAGTTAAGTGCTGGTTGGTGGGTCTCAGACAGCGGAATGAATGTAGGCTTACATAATCTTTCATAAGAAAAGATTAAAGAGTAGTAATTTAAACTGCTAGACATAGCATCAGCAAAGATAAAGGGGTAATAGAAGAGAAAGGTGTTCAGTTGGAGCAAAGGGAAGAGAGATGAAATGAAGCTCCTGGAAGAGAGTGGAGACAGCCCAGGCCACGGGGTCACATGAGGAAAGACCTGAAGGACCACTGTCAAAATAGCATCCAGGAGCTGTGTGTCAGCCTGAGCATGGGCTCCTGCCATTATGTGTCTTGGAACCCAGCAGCGGTATTTTTAGAAATGGTTTTTGGACAGATGGATATGACCAAGATTCCTGAGTAAATGGAGAGAAGATAATCCTAGAAGTAAAGATATTAGCTCGAAGTACTTTCTCTAATTCAGAATTAGTCAAAGGAGTGCTTAAAATTGATGATGACCAACTCAATGGAAAGAGGCTGTCTGAGAAATATTGTTATGAATAACATGACACAAAATGTGGGGGGTAAAGTAGGAACACTGTCCTTTGCTTCCCCTCCTTAAGATATCGAAATTCTTTCAGGCAATTGACAAGCAAAGATAAGGCTTAATACATGAAGTACGCTTAAGACTGCACTTTTAACAATATTAGCAATAGAATAATTACTGAATTCTTAACAAATGACAAGCTGTGTGCTATAAAATTTGTATGAATGTCCTTATTTAACTTCCAACACCCATTCTATTCTTCCAAATAATTTTAAGAAATTAATATTATTTCCATAATTCAGAAATGAGAAAACAGAGGTGTACCAAGTTTAAATAAACTTGCCAGAGGTCACCCATCCAGGATTTTGAATTATTTCTGGCTTTCCCACAAAGCTAGGGGACATCTTAGTTTTTGTCAAATTTCACCTTAAAATGAACTACTGTGCTCTTGGAACCTTTCTCTTAGTAATGTCACCCAGATTTGCATTCTTCCTTTAATCTCTTTTCCTTGCAGACAATTGCCATACATACATCTCTTTCTCACTGATGGGTTCACATCTTATCCACCCTGTCTTGAGGGGTATTTTGTTTTGAGAAACTATGTCATCTCAGTTCAGTTATTTAAAATAAAAATCAGACCATGTTATATATTCTTAAATTGTTTAGATTATTCTGCCTGAAATATTAATAATTTATCCATTATAGTGTTATTTTACTTTCTCAATTGTAAGTATATTGTATATACTCACATTCATATTACTGACATAAAAACATGCAGGGACCACATACCTATGACATACAATCGGAAAATATTGATCCAGTAATCCAGGCTTTCTAGGGTACCTTTTCTAAGTAGTCATAGATCCATGGACATTATCCACTATTCTCTGTTTTGACTATCTCATATAGAGAGACTGACTTCTTAATCTTAGTGAGTTCTTGCCTATTCTAAAGGGAGTGCAAAATTTCTGTTTGGGTTCATTCACACTAGAAAGGAATAATAATGCCACCGTGGACACATAATTATGATGTTATTCCCTGAACTTGAGCTTCCCTTAACTTTTAGCTGTAGCAATAATGACCTGTCCAGATCCTTTTGTGGTGTTACCAGAATAACTTCTTCTGACAAATACTGACTTATAAAGAGATGGTTTAAAATAGGTGTGTACTATTGGTATCAAAACAGAATTTTGTTTGTTTTTCTATTGTAATCCAAATGACTATTAAACTGAAATTAAAATGGTCCTCTGGAGTTATTAACACTGCAGTTTAGCCACCTGAACTAATTGTGCGAAGATGAGCTGAGCTGGTAGTGCTTGTCCACGAACTATACGGAAGGCCGTTTTCAGCGTTGGAGGGCCAAGAATTGGAAATATGAGTGATAATACATGGAAGGCAAAATTATATAATTGCTTCTTTTAATTTACTAGTGAAAAAGTCCTTGGCACTGTCACCACGTAGAAAAAAGAAGAGTTAGTGCTTGGGTTTATGGAGGGCCTGATCAGTCTCAGATGTTTTTCAAATCCTATTTATTTGAATCCCCAAATAGACCATGCATAGTTATTACTACCCTTGTTTTATGGAACAGAATACCAAGGTTCAAGGAGTTTATGGCACTTACCAAATAGGAAGAGAACTTTAAAACATACATGCTAATTAACTTTGGGGGTAGATAAAGTTAATTGCCCTCTGCAAATTTTATAGACAGAGTTCTTATTTCACCAAGAAAATACATAAATAAAAGTAAAAGCTAAAAGATAAACAAACAAGAGACACTTCAGAAGAACTTATAAAATCTCTAACATTTGCTTTCCTGGTAGAAATTTCCACTTCGTTGAGGCGTAATATAAATCCTCCATATCCTAGCATTGCTGCTCGGCTATAATTTCCCAGGGTTCTGACTGCACTTTTATCATCCATGATCCTTTCTCTAGATTTACTCAGGCAGAGCCAATGAATGAAGGTCTCCTCTGATAGGCAATCTGTTCTACTAGCATCAAGGAGCATCTAGGACATATATCCTCGTGGACTTTCAGTCCGACTGTGCAGTCTGGCATGGGGCGAGCCAGCGCTGGGGGTGTGTGTTCCCACGCCAGCCCACTTCTCACATTCTGTCAGCCTCGGAACCTCCATCTGTTCCTTCACCTTGGACGCTTTTGGCCTTTTGCATTTAAAGTACATCAAGGTCTAAATAATAGTGAAGATAATAATAATAGAAAGCAAAATTGTGAATATCAGATTTAAAGAAATCAGTATAAAATCAGTGTAGGTATTTCAGGTTCTCAGGATTTCCTCAATTTTTTGCTCCCAGAGCTATATTCCAAGGAATTTATTAACTCTCCATCAAGGTGATTTGACACAATGGTGCAGGGGACTGAGGGGGGAAGAAATTCATTACTACTCCTACTGGTGTGACTACAATTTCAACCAAAGTGGCAACTGCTATGGTTGATACTATTTCAATTACTTTGGCTATCATCAAACACATGTAGGGCATTTAGAACCTTCCAGAAATGGCACCAAGAGGAAGTTCATAGAGATGATATGTTTTGCCTTTGAAAAAATATACTGGAGAAAGCACTATTTTTATTCTTTTAATATAAGGAAAAAAGAGGCTCAGAAATGTTTAGTAAATTTCCCAAAGTCGCACAACCAATCACTAGTTGAGTGGATCTACCTTCTGACAATCCTCTAGCTGCTTGTACTCTTGCTGCTGCTACTATCTACACAGGAAGCTCAAGGTCACATCTATCTAATCAAAAACAAAAAATTTGTCTTAAATATTACTTCATGTAGTTAAATACTAGAAGTTGAATATCCCGTCTAAAAATGCATGCAAAAACAAATAAATAACAGAAAGAGAAGACGAAGAAAGAAACCTTTCCTTCCAGCTTGATTTTCATAGAGAGAGGTATGACAATGGCAAAGCATTGTTCATTTCTGGAAGAATAGTGTTTGAAAATAGAATTGACTATAAAACAAAATGCTAAATTTTAGGATATAACTCAAGCAAAAAAAATCCATTATATCTCTAGTCTAAGGAATTAGAAGAGATGCGTGTCATTCCTGTTTTTTATTAAAATTTCCTTTTTGCATTTTATTAAGGTGTAATTGATGAATAAATTTGTATATAGTTAATATGTACTTATATTATCAAAATTAGTTTTGTTGCCAAAAATCAGATATCCCTTCCACACTCACGTTAAAATTTAATTGCCATTGTAGTGATATTGGGAGATAGGGCTTTTAAGATGAAGATTAGGTCATAGGGCTCTGACCTCATAAATGGTTTAATTGTTGTGAGAATGAGCACTTGATAAAAGGATGCGCCTGATTTCCTCTATCTTTTTTGAGGGTTTGCTTTTGCTTTCTGCTTTCTGCCTTCCTCCAGGGACAGAAGCTGGTATTAGACTCTTGGACTCTCAGCCTCCAGAACCATGAACCAGATAAACTTTGATTATAAATTATCAGTCTGTGCTATTTCGTTATAGCAGCAGAACACAGACTAAGATGGAAAATTGATACTGATACATGGAGCTGTTGCTGTAACAAATACCTGACAATGTGGGTATTTGAGTAATATACAGAAGCTGGAAGGCATGTGTAGTCATAGTCTATTAAAAACAAAAACCAAAACCCCTGCATTACTGTGAATGGAGCCTCAAGGGCAATCCTGGTAAAAGCTCAAAAGAAAAGAACTGCTACAGAATACGTAATCCAAATTTCTTGCACATTCATAAGTGGTCATGATAAGAATGCTGGTAGAAATATATACTGGAAGGGCCATTCTGATGAGAATTCAGATGAAGAAGAGAAAATGTTATAGAAAACTGGAGAGTAGGCTATCCTTGTTATGAAGTGGCAAAGAACTTGGCAGAATTGTAAGCATGCCCTAAGAATTCATGTGTATTCAAAATTCTTACCTTGCTTTTGCTTTGAATCCCAAGTTCCTTACTACTGAATGAGTGTGATTTTGTTTAGGAACATAGTTTCTGGGCCCTCTTTATGGCATTTGTGGTTCTAGCCTTGGTCCCTTGCTAGGGAAATGCTTAGACCCAAGAAAAATGCTCAATCTCTCCCATAGTTTTGAGAGGCTAGATAATAATCTTTAGCAGAGTTGGATGAGTTTTTAACATACCATTTTATTTCCTATACTTTTTCTACCTTATCATATATATAACCAGTTTTAGTTGGTGGATTTGACTACTTTTTTCCTTTGATCTTTTTGTTCCTTTCTGGGGTATTTTTTTTTTCTAACATAACTCTCAATTTTGTGCTGTAGATTATCCTTGGTAGACTATATGAGATCAATGAGTTGTGAGTTGAACAAAAGCAACCTTTCTAAATTCCTGATCTCCTTCACTTCTGAGTTGAGTAATCCCACACTTGATGAATCTCTACTCCCACTTTTTTGTTAAGCTCAATGTAAAACGTGCTAACCACAATCCCAGCTAAGATAAATACAGGAAAGGAAGGAAGCCTATGTCTGGCCTGTCCTAGAAATACTATTTTTAAATAAATCAAATAATTGATATTAGAAAATTCCCCTTCATTTAAGAATTATGTCATGCAAATTCAAGAGGAAGGAATATTACAACTCCAAGGAAATATAGTGGATATAAAAAATAACAATCAATGTCTGCTAATCCCTTGGGTACAGGATGATTGGATCCTTAAACTAGATGTGTCACGCCAACACCACTTGCACTGATGGTTCAATCATTACTAAAAGTGTACAACTGGAAATACTTAAAACTATTTAAATTTACTGAAGTTTTGTATCTGAATCTTTAGAGCTACCTTTCCTCCAACCTGTGACATATTCAGAAGCTAGAGGAACATGTTAAATAATATTAAATTTTACAGATTGTGAAAATTTACACCAGAGAGATGACCCAGTTTGTACAACACACAAATGGCAAAAAAAATTGGAAGAGGGAATTGCTCTAGATAAGAAGAGATCTCAGAGAATATCAATCCAATTCAATGTGTGACCTTGGTTGGACCCTTATTAAGATGAACAATTTTTGGAAAATTCGGGGGCAAAGTTGAATGTGAACTGGGTATTTGATGCTATTAAGAAATGTTATTAATAATTAATAATTAGGTAATTAAATGATACATAAGTAGTCATTTATTTCTTTAAAATAATTAATGATTAACTACCATCCGTGTATTTATAATACTTTTGTTAAGTTTTTTAAAAAGTTTTTTTGTTTCTATGATGTTTTTGTTGCTGGATTTCTCTCCAAGGCCTATTAGGTCCAAAGGAAAAAAGAAACATACTGCAATCACTTGCTCACGGACACTCTTTTTCTTCAAACTTTTCTAAAATTTTATGTGTTAGAAACACTAGTATCTCTGTATTTGACATAACTAGATTCTTGGAGTTGCTTCATAATGCTCTAAAAACATGTGGGGCTGGTGTTGGAGTGGGTGGGGTTACGTAAAACAAGCATTTTTAAAACTGAATCAGAGAAAGCTTATTTTCCCTCTCTGGTATCCCTATTTTTGTGTACATGAAAACTTCAAATATAGAACATTGTTTTATATAGGCACAATGAATAAGCCACATGCATCTTAGTGGTTATCTTCTTGTAGGGTTCCCTCTGTGAGTCCAAAAAGCTGTTCAAACAACATCAGAAAGAAGGGAATATGGGGGATCCTATTGATAATTACATACTTGGTCCTCTCATTAATAATTTAAAGTTCATACCTTAGTGTTTAACAGATAGGGTGACTCTATCATTTATCATCTGGGCAACACATGTTAAATAAGGGGAGCAGGAGGCCAGCAGTAAGGGAACATCCCAGACGACCAGTGTCCTAAGGATACTTCACTAATATGCAATTTAAAATAGCTTTTTTAAATTTATAAACAGCTGGGGAAAAAAGGAAAAGAATTCTACTCCTAGCGCCTAACTGTATTTAGTCAGTCTCAGTTTTCTTCGTAAGGCCAGGCCATTCTGCACCTGTGTAGTTCAAGGACAGATCATTGTACCTTGTATCTCAGGAATGCTGTGATTGTGACCCTCACTAATTACTCAGCTAAAGGTTACATTCCTCTTTCCATCTACCTTTCCATCTACCAAACCTTCCTAGTGTTTGGTTAAGGCACATTTAGCTTTGAATGTTTATAAATGGACAGTCCCAAATAGAGAAACCTGCCAGGAGCTACAGAGGAACAGGAAGGTCAAAATATCACATTGCCTTAGGCTTTAAGTTGCTCTGGCAGGATGCAGCACACTCTCAAGGTAAAAATAGCTGAACCAAGCGCTACAAACATTAAGCATGATTTTGTATCCACATTCTACTCACGTTTATTTTCAAAGATTTGTAGCCCAATATACCAAGACCTAATACTTCATTTTAATTGAATTTATCCCAGACATGCATCCCCCTCTATGATCAGATCACCATCAATTGCAAAGGTAGAGATTTTTCCTTATGGCAAAAGACTCCAATGCCTTTCCTCTAGAGTCATATCTAAAGAAGAGAAACCAAAGACTGACTTCAACTTACCTGTGTCCTGTCCTATATTCACCAATCAGATAAGTCACTCCTCCCCCCCCAAGGAAGAAAAGCCAAGGATGGACACGGACTCAGATCCTTCCACATGAAAGTGTCAGAAAGAGGAATGGAAGTTTACCAATAGCAACAACAAAACCTGTAAGATATTGGGTAGTATTTAAATAACTGGAAATAGTGGTAAAACTATTATGGCATCTTCAATCACATTCTCCTATACACATTTGCCTTTTGGAGGCTTTGATCTGTGTATTTCTCTCCTGATGGTACAATAATCTGATTGGAAAAAAACTCATAGTTTTCCTTTAAAAAAGTAAACAATTTTTAGTGTATGTAATCATTTTAGTTCTTTTCTGCCTTTCATCTCCTATAGTAAGAAAATGACCCCTGAGGATGTAAGTATAGGCTTAATTCATAACCTAAAACTTTGTATTAATAATGCAATAATAAACAATGTTATGATATTGGGTACATAATCCAAAATCAATCATTCCATTCTCCAGGTTACATGGAGAGAGGCTGTTTAATGACTATGAAAAAGATTAAAGAACAGAAGACTAAAGTTATAATTCACAGTCATAGCACTCACTCCCCATGTGAATCTGAGTAAAGTTAAATCCTTTGTGTTTCTGCAACATCGCTTTTAAAAAGAAATCATGCATTTATGTTGACTACTTTAAAAAGACCTTCATGCAGATTGAGAAAATATTTGTGAATTTTTAAGTAAAATATTAAAAATTACACATTAAATTTGGGGGAAAACCCAAATGCAGCATATGTTTTCCATTTTTATTATCTGAAGGCATAAATCTGAATATGTTTTTTATTCATTTATTTTATCAAAGTATAATATTAAAGACCTAGAGAATTAGAAAGTGTTGAGCATAACTTTATTCATTATCTTAGAAATTCAGAATTTCTACTAGAGCCCCAAACAGTAAAGATATATTTTCCAACATACCATGGTAAATAGAAACCCTTCCCATATTAAGGAGGAACTGCTACATACATATATCTTTCTAGGATCCACTAAAATTTAGCCAAGTAAACCTCCAAGAAGACTACGGTTTGTGAGTGGGTTCAGTCACTAACAAAGTAACCCCAGTGCAGAGTGGTAATGGCATTTATTATTCCTTGAAGTGGAAAATTTGCTATTTTCTCTTAACAAGACAAGTAAAGGCAAGGGAAATGTGGATGAATATAGAAATGTTTGACAGAAGAGGAGACAATACTGTACTCACTAGATCCAAGATTGACAAAATGCTGTTGTCTACACCCAATAAGAAGAACTCAGTGGGGGAGCATTTGAAAGGAATCAGGCGGAGTTAAGAAGTGTGTAAACAGCGAGACTGGTGCCTGCTTTCACTTGCAACTTGAGAGGGTAGGAAGCCACCTCAAACCATAGGAAGACCCTCAGGAGAGAAGCACGGTGCAGCAGCCTGCACTACTCATGTTTGGCATGGAAAAGATGTGTGCACTCCCCTTGGGATAAAAACTCTCCAGATGAGGAAAATAGCTGGACAATATTCATGAGGCTGTGTCCACGATCTGGCTACAAGATGTGGAGCACCTCAGCAGTGAGAAAGTAGGAGGTGGGCTACCTCGCTCAGGCTCTGAGAAATAGTCATAATTCCTCTTCCACCTGACTACATCCTAGAAGAATCAGACGAGGAAGAAATAGATGGAAAAAGAGTACAAATGAGAATGCGTTCATCTTCTCCATTGGAAAGGCCTGAAACCCCATGTCAGGGCTGAGATAGGGGGACAAGAGACTTTGTGAACTGAACTATGATCGAATTTTTTATTTAAACTAACCTGAATTCTTCAATATTGTCGGTTTGTTACCGACCCAGAGCGACCTGCGCTCTAAGTGCTGAGTCTGAGAGAACAGCAGAGCCTTGAAACACACAGACACACAGACAGACAAAGACTCACAAGACACAAGAGGTAGGGTATGGTTACCAGTCTAAGCCGTGTAACAGTTTATTGGTACTCAGGCTACATCTTATATAGAAAATCTTATAGGGAAGTTACATATTTTCTTTTAGAGCTTTTACAAGGATCTCAGATTGCTGGAATTATGTTATCTTGGTATCCTGAGGCCTTGCACAGAGATGTATATCGCACATTCCTGTAACTAATTGCCCCTGAGACTATGCACATAGGCACATGTCTCAAGGGTTAAGGTCATGGGATTAGAGCAGGTCAAGTCAAAGGTGGCTGCCCGGTTAGGCCTAAGAGGCTAATAGAGAGGACAATGAGAGAAAGCCAGGCCCTGAGCAGGTCAAAGAGCAGAAGGAAGCTTTTGAAATGGTTTCTGCCACTATGGAAAAAAGTTGTCAGGCCCTCAGTTCCCTTAAAAGCTGAGGCAAAAAGACACCTGGCCTGAGCCCTTCCCTACTATGCTTGTGGGTTTCTGGGATAAGAAATGGCTCAGGAAGGGGCCTCTGCTGGGACTATGCCCTCACTACTAGAGAGATGCACTGGAAGTGACATCGCCCTCTCCTGGAGTCAGAGGGTGGCATTCACCTTTAGCCCCTGTGAAATCCCTGAACCAGCACTGATCCTCTGGAACTCTTTCAGTCTGATGGACAAACTGCAACTTCAGAGCAAGTTCAGCTGAGTGTTGGGAAGCTGTCTCTGTCCCAGGAAACAAACTCATGTTCCTAACATTAGCGCCAATCTTCTGCTCTCCCTGGACATTCAGGGCCACTTTTTCCCTCTCCTATATCCCTGTTAGACATGGAAGGTAAAATACAAACTCCTGTGTTGTATAAAGTCCCTCTCATCACTGCTGATGTTTCTCTATCCCTTTTAGAGCTTTACAACTGCCATACCCCATTGTTTGGATGAACTGTTAACTTTAGGTTGGAGACCTAAATCCACAGCCCTCCTTTCTCAGGCATTTATAAAGTAAAGAATTTACTAAGGGGCAATTTTCTTTCAAAATAGACCAAAAAAGCAAGAAAGATTCAATACGTAAAAGAGAAATGTGAGGAAAGTGAATACGAAAAATGATGCATCATAAGGAACCTTAAAGGGAAAGGAAAAAGTTTTGTCTAGAACAAACTAATATTTGTCCTAAAATGAGTCATGGTTTAATAGGAAAAATTCAGACTAAACATAAGGCTTAGATGTGTCTAAAATAGTCTATGAAAGGCATGAATGATATTTGCAAAGGTGGATTTATCAATATTTTATATTTCACCAAGTT
>CAUYQV010001706.1:0-16021 GCA_963574575.1 Galagoides demidoff | reverse complement strand
TGTTTATAAGCAGTTATTCTATGAAGCAGTAAGAGAAAAAAACCTGAATCCCGGCTCGGTGCCCATAGCACAGTGGTTATGGTGCCAGCCGCATGCACTGAGGCTGATGGAGTCAAGCCTGGCCCTGGCCAGCTAAACAACAATGACAACTGCAACAAGAAAACAGCAGGGCTTGGGTGGTGATTGTGGCTCAAGGAGTAGGGCGCCGGCCCCATATACGGGACATGGTGGGTTCAAACCCAACTACAGCCAAAAACTGCAAAAAAAAAAAGAAGAAGAAGAAGAAGAAAGAAAATAGCCGGGCTTTGTGGTGGGCACCTGTAGTCCCAGCTACTGGGAGGCTGAGGCAAGAGAATCACTTAAGCCCAAGAGTTGGAGGTTGTTGCTCTGATGCCATGGCACTCTACCAAGGGCAACGTAGTGAGACTGTCTCAAAAGAAAACCCAAAAAACTGAATCCCCAAATATTGACATTATGTGTTTTGACCAACAATATTCTACAATTATATTGATCTTATCGGTTAATAAATTTGATCTAAAATATAATGCAAATGAAATGAAAATATATAAGACACCAAGAAAATTTAGTTTCTTCCTCTTTTGAAACTCATCCTCTGTTATGCACTTCTTTTCAGACAGAAGTAAATTCACAGTATTTCAAAGACTCTACTGAAAATATTTTCTGGTAGAAATTCAAATCTGTAGAATGTTTCCAGAAATTTCCTGGATGATTTGAATAAGGTTGAAGGTTTCTCTAGCTACATTTAAAAGAGGGAGAGGATGAAAAAGGAAAGATATACAATATGTGAAATCTAATCTAATCTAATTAGGCCAAGTATAAGAATAATAATGGATTTTAGCTACACTATAAATGAAAATAAAAGTCATGATATTACCAAATCATCCATCAGGACTGAGTACACACACCAAGAGGCCTATTGACTAGAGACTTTATCAAGCCATGGGAAACATGGTCTGAGAAGCTTCTGCCAATTAATAATAGCAATCTGGACTGGCAAGTCAAGTGCTAGGGGAATTTGCCAGCAGGCAGTAGGAAGAAAGATAAGCAAGCAGGCAGCCTGCCCATGTAATCAGCAATGTCCACTGGAGGGCAGCCAGTGGATGTTCTGGCAGGAAAATGGTGTTAGAGAAATCTGTTGACTGGCAATCAATAGAATTACTAAAAGGCAATGCTCAAAGAGATGGAGGCTTGGCCTGAGGTAGCACCAAGGCATTTAAAGAGACCAAGTACTAAGATAGCTGCTCAGAGATGGGAAAACAATAGGGATCTAGTGAATTAACTAGAGTAAGAAAGAACAGATTCGCCAAAAAGATAGTCGAGTGCCCAACACTAAAATAAAAAGCAAAATCAACACCAAAGGTGACCTGAAACTCACAAAAGAACTTACTGAGAGAGTAAGAAAACCTCCATTAGAAAAGAGATTATTCCAGAGGCTAATATTGTTGCAGCCTGAATTTTTAAATTAAGTGCCCCCAAATAGAGATCCTAATAGATGAAAGATTAAGAATCAAGGTAATTTATTACCATCATCTGCAAAATTAGATTGAAAAATGATGATTCTTAGAATATGACTGTGATGTAAACCAACACGTATTGAAAACAATGGTATCATTAGATATACTGAACATAGAATATTCTCCTATTTAATTCCCTGCTAGAGAGTTTTCCCACTGCATAATAAAAAAATTTTTCATTATGCAGCACCCAGGAGTCTGTTATAGTCAGGGTTCTTTTTTTATTTTTTTTAAGGCAATAGAAGCTGACTCCAAGTTAACTCAAGGCAAATGTAAATTTATAGGAAGAGTAGCTCCAGTTAACAGAATCAATAGAAAGCTTAAAAATCAAGTTCAGGAGATGACTAGAAAACAAAGGGACCCTGAGTGATGCAGACACTGCCAGGATATGGTATTGGTTTCGCATCATTTTGCTGGCCTTCCATTTGCTGTCAGCATGACATCACAGGCATGACTAAATTCTCAACTACCCTTCTATCAACATCATTTCTTTAGATTCAAATTCCTGAGGGGGAGTATGAAGTTACCTGAATCTAAAACATAGACTTATATTTGAGTGTCCAGAAGGTGGTTAAGAGGAAATATTCCTGCCACTCACCCAAAGCTTAGAGAGCCACTGCCCAGCGCTTGGTCATTATAAATGTATTTTTTATTTCCTAGAATTTCATATAAATGGAATATAGCACATATACTTTTTATATGGTTCCTTTTGCACAGCAGGATGTTTCTGAGATTTTTTCATGATAGTGCATAGATTAGTAATTTGTTCCATTTATCACTAAATAGAATTCCATAGATACACCAAAATTTGTTTAGCTAGTCACCTATCAAGGATCTATGAGTTATTTTCAGATATTTAATATGGATAAATATCTATATCTATGAATATATAAATAAATACGGACAAGTATTCATTGATATCATATATATATGGATAAGGGTGCTATAAACATTCATACACAGTCATATGCTGCATAACTATATTTTGGTCTATGATGAACAGCATATACAACAGTGCTTCAAGCAGATTACAATATCATGTATTTACTGCACCTTGTCTATGTTCAGATACGCAAATACTTACCATTCTGTTACAATTGCCTATAATATTCAGTACAGCAACCTGCTGTACAGGTTTGTAGCCTAGGAGCAACAGACGATGCTGTATAGTCTAGGTGTGTGATGCTCACACAACAACAAAATTTCCTAAGGATGCATTTCTCAGAATGTATCCCAATCATTAAGTGACACATAACTATAAATATTTGTATAGATATATGTCTTCGTTTTTCTTGGATAAAGAACTTGGAGAGCAACTGCTAGATTATACGGTAAGGGTACTTGTAACCTCATTAGAAACTAGCAGGCTATTTTCCAAGATGGTTGTACCATGTGCATTCCTACCAACAGTGTATACCATTCCTACTGGCGATGTTATACCATTTGCATTCCCACTGACTAACACTAGGTATATTCTGTTTTGCAACTAACTACTCTAGGGAGTATGTAATAATGCTTTATTGTGGTTGTCATTGCATTTCTCGGATGACTAATGATGCCAGTTATCTTTTCGGGTGTTTTTTGGGTCCATTTGTATGTCTTCCTTCTTTGGTAAAGTGTCTGCTCAATCTGCCTGTGCCACATTGCATTTTTCAAAAACAGCCACGGTATTTCCTATACTGCATGCTTTTCTTAAAAAGTGATTTTAATACATCTGAGACTGCCCTTACAGACTGATGAAGGGGTATAAGGTGGGAACTAGAATAAGGGCCCCAAAACTCTATGAAGGAACAGGCTTAGCTAAAACAATGATAATAATCAAACTCTGTAAAGGAATAGGCTTAGGTAAAATAATGATAATAATCAGCCACTGTCCCCTCATTTGCTTGTCCTGTTTGCGTCACTATAATTGCTACTCTAGAGGGCACAGCTGGTAGTTGTGGAGATGCTTAAACTCTTCTCTGTAAATAACATCACCTGTTCAGAACCTAGGGGTAGTTTTTGAGATATCTTCCAGGTTCTGCATTCCAGTGGACTGACTGACCCACTCACTCCAAGAAACTGACTCAGCCTTTCTTCAACCTCTTCACCCACGACCCTGAATTCCAGTAACTGATCTACCTAGACAGCGACCCATACCAATGAACTGATGATTCTGCCCTGAAAACAGCCAAGTAGCAGACCCTGATTGCCTAACCCTATGCCCACCAAACTATCTTTAAAAATCTTCTCCCCTAAATTCTCAGAAAGGCAGATGTAAGAAATTTCTCTGATCTCCCCACTTAGCACTATGCAGAATAAACTCCTTCTCTACTGTAAATCCCACTGTCGCTGGATATTGGTTTTTTTTTTTTTTTTTTTAGACAGAGCCTCAAGCTGTCCCTGGGTAGAGTGCCGTGGCCTCACAGTTCACAGCAACCTCCAACTCCTGGGCTCAAGTGAGTCTCTTGCCTCCGCCTCCCAAGTAGCTGGGACCACAGGTGCCTGCCAGAACGCCTGGCTATTTTTTGGTTGCAGTCATCATTGTTATTTGGCGGGCCCTGACTGGATTTGAACCCGCCACCTTAGGTGTGTGTGGCTGGCGCCTTAGCCACCTGAACCACAGGTGCCGAGCCAGTATATTGGTTTTCCATGGGCACCAAGCAGATGAACTTGGCCAGGCAGCAACACACCAACCACCAGGAGATGAGAATCTATGCCCCACTTCCTTGAATTTGAGCAATCTTGCAACTTCAGAGAATAGGTCATTAAAGGTCATAAAAGGAGATATAACTTCAAAGTTGTTCTCTTGGGACACTTACTCATAGAATTCACTCACCATGCAGTGAGTGAGAAAACACAAGTAGCCATGTGGAGAAGCCACACATAAGTGTTCTGGCTAAAAGCCCCTTCTAAGGTCCCAGACAAAAGCTACCATTAAACACCAGACTTGTGAATGAATAAACTTTCGAATGATTTCAGCCTCCAGCTGCCTGGATTCAGCCTCTGCCTTTCTCTTACAAGATGTGCCCTCAAGACACTATGGAATAGCGACAAGCTGACCCTGCTCTACCTTTTCTAAATTCCTGCACCACAAAATTATGAGCCTAACAAAATAGCTGTTCAGGCTGAGTGTGGTGGCTCATGCCTGTAATCCTAGCACTCTGGGAGGCCAAGGTGGGCGGATCACCTGAAGTCACAAGTTCAAGACCAGCCTGAGCCAGAGCAACACCTCATCTCTAAAAGTAGTTGGGCATTGTGTCGGGTGCCTGTAGTCCAGCTACTTAGGAGGCTGAGGCAAGAGAATCACTTGTGCCCACAAGTTTGAGGTTGCTGTGAGCTGTGATGCCACAGCACTCTACCGAGGGTGACAAAGTGAGACTCTGTCTCAAAAATAAATAAATTAAATTAAAAATAAATACTTGTTCACTTGTACCATTAACTTTAGGATGGTTTGCCATGTAGTAACACATAAATAAAACACAGGTTTTGAGACACAATCAAGTATTTAAAAACTCCTTGAACAGAAACAAAATTTATATTGATCATTTTAGATTTGTAAACATCATTTCTGTTTTAGAGTATATGAGTATTCGTACATTTTTAAGAATCTGAACTTTTCCCCAAAGCTTGAAGATATGTGTATGAACTTTTTCTTCGAGTATAACTTGGTCATTATTCTAACATTACAATTTCTTTTGTCATCAACTTTCAGGAGGCTAACCAAGTTCAAAAAAATACCTATCATGAGGTGATGAAACTGATAAATAGTAACTTGTACTCATTGATTTCTCATAAACTTTTCACAGCTCTGAATAACATTTTCCTATGGTCAGATCTGCAGGTGTGCAAGGACAAAACAAGAAAACCAAACCAAACAAACAAGAAGCAAGAAAAATTTTGCTTTTACTCAGAATAGATGCCAAAGTAATGAGAGTCCAAAATCACTACTCAGCTAGCCAGGTCAGCACACTACCATAATTACATCAGTAATTCAGGGTTGCAAATGTGCTTGTATTCAAATTATACAGGATAATAAGATAAGGAAAACATATATTTGGATATATTTAGGTTGGCTTAAAATATCTTGATAATTGCAGGTAAGGTGATGTGAGTTTAGATAGTCAGCAGCTCTAAACTTATCGACAAATATCTCACCTAGTCTTGTGTTTTTCCACTAAAATTTTGATTAACTAAATTCAGACCAACACACAGGGGAAAACTTCTGTGTATCGGCATGGGGTGCAGTGGTACGAAAAGAGATAAAACAAACTTGTATAATTTAAGAATCTCAAAATAGTGGTATGTTTTCCTTTCGTCTGAATTTTATTTGTAGTCACTAAGAGATGTACCAAGCTTTTCACAATAGAAAGGTGCGTTTTGTTTTGTTTTGTTTTGAGACAGAATCTCACTCTGTTGCCCAGGCTAGAGTGCAGTGGTGTCAGCCTAGCTCACAGCAACCTCAAACTCCTGGGTTCAAATAATCCTCCTACCTCAGCCTCCTGAGTAGCTGAGACTACAGATAGCTGCCACAATGCCCAGCTATTTTTCTATTTTTAGGAGAGACGGATCTGGCTCTTGTTTAGGCTGGTTTCAAACTCCTGAGCGCAAGTGATCTTCTCACCTCAGCCTCCTAGAGTGTTGGGATTAAGACATAAGCCATGGGCAGTGCCTGTGGCTCAAAAGGGTAGGCTGCCAGCCCCATATGCCAGAGGTGGCAGGTTCAAACCCAGCCCTGGCCAAAAAAAAAAAAAAAAAGACATAAGCCACTAAGCCACTATACGTGGCCAACTGTGAGCTGTGATGCCACGGCATTCTACCGAGGGTGACATAGTGAGACTCTGTCTCAAAAAAAAAAAAGAAATTTACATAATTCATACTAAAATTATAATATTATCTATGGCTAAATTATTTTATAATTACTTGGTTAAATGTGGGATACATTGTCTACTTAGAACTTCACATATTGGGTGGTGCCTATTTTCCTAAGACCCTACATTATATTTTTCTATTACTCATGATTAGTTTGCCTTTTGGATAAACTGCCATTAAATTTTATAAAAAATAAAGTAGGCCCAGGGTGACAGCTTGCATCTCTGTCTGAAAAAAAAAAGAACCAAAAAAAAAAAACTTCACAGGGAGCAGCCCCTCAGAGAGAATAGATAGGAACAAATGTTTCTTTCAGATCTTTAAATGTGTCAGACTCTCAGTTATTTTTTTCTAGTTCTGGACAAGGAAAAGCCTAGTTGCATCAATGTAGGTTGTCTACAAATGCGAATCTTCCCCATAAGAGACAACTTTGAAGGGCTACTTCTGTTTGCTGGCTCTTTGACAGCCATCTCAAAATACGTAAAAGAAATATATTCCGGTCTCAGCGCCCATATCTCAGTGAGTAGGGCACTGGCCACATATGCTGAGGTTGGCAAGTTCAAGCCAGGCCCAGGACCTGATAAACAATAATGACAACTACAACAACAAAATAGCTGAATGCTGTGGTGGGTGCCAGTGGTCCTAGCTACTTGGGAGGCTGAGGCAAGAGAATCACTGAAGCCCAAGAGTTTGAGGTTGCTCCAAGCTGTGATACCATGGCATTCTACCAAGGGCAACATAGTGAGACTCTGTCTCAGAAAAAAAAAAAAGGGTGGCACCTGTGGCTCCCTGAGTAGGGTGCCAGCCCCATATACTGAGGGTGGCAGGTTCGAACCCAGCCCCCACCAAATTGCAACAAAAAAAAAAAAAAAGAGAGAGAGAGAAAGAAGAAAAGAAATATATTCCGGGGTGAAGTACACTAGAACCTCCACACCTCCTTAAGTTGACCTAATTTTATAGACCAGACATGCACTGCATGTTCTAAGGCCTAATTCTTTATGTTGACCAGTTGTTACAGTCCCTTGGATGGTCAACTTACAGAGGATTTTTATTGCCTTCAATAGATATCAATTTTTTTTTTTTTTTTAGAGACAAAGTCTCACTTTGTCACCTTTGGTAGAGTGCTGTGGTATCACAACTCGCAGCAACCTCCAACTCCTGGGCTTAGGTGATTCTCTTGCCTCAGCCTCCCTAGTAGCTGGGACTACAGGTGCCCACCACAATGCCTGGCTATTTTTTTGTTGCAGTTTGGTCAGAGCTGGGTTCGAACCCACCACCCTCGGTATATGGGGCCAGCACCCTACCCACTGAGCCACAGGTGCCACCCAATAGATACCAATTTTGACTGATATTTCATTAAGAATTTTCAATGAAACACCTACTTTGTCATAAAAGGACAAAGCAGAACTCTGTCATACCTCCTTATACTTGTTTTATGGCGTACTGTGTTTTTAAATTATTTTTACATATTAAGGGTGTTCCATAAACTTTTTAATACCTGAGCCTTCTGATTATATTAATCTGATTGCAATAGGACTTTCTGCATATCACAATTTCATGAAACTTTTCTCCCAATCCTTATACTAATGACCCTGAGATTTCTGTGTTCTTAGAACTGTTCAAAAAGGAAAGGTGATGAAAATGATAAGATTTTATAATCTAATTCTAAAGATAAAAATAAAATTCTTAGCAACTGTGATTGTTCTAAGTCACATGGTTTCTTTTCTTTTTTATTAAATCATAGCTGTGTACATTAGTGCGATTATGGGGTATAATGTGCTGGTTTTATAGCTGGTTTTATAGACAATTTGAAATACTTTCATCAAACTGGTTAACATAGTCTTCCCGGTATTTTCTTAGTTACTGTGTTAAGATATTTATATTCTACCCGTAGTAGATTTAACATGTAATGGTTTCTTTTCCAAACCATGTTTCTTCAGGTTTTACTTTGAGTTGAATAGCTGGCAAATTGGAAGAAATTTATTTCAGTCATTCCATTATCCTCTTTCTGGCAACCAATGCATTCTAAAATATTGATCTTTTTAGAGAGTCCTTTAAGCTTTATTATGTGTGTTCATTTAATTGTTTCTCAGCACCTAAATATCGACTACTATGTTCAGAAATAAGAACTAGTTTGGTCATGTGACTTTGGTGAATGAGGGCTCAGTGTCCCAGATATAAATTTTCAACATCTCATATATTGGCAAAATAAATTTTATAAATGAAAACCAATACAGTAAACTTTATAGACCAAAGGCTTCTTCTGCTTGAGCTATGGAAATATTCCTTCACATAATATATTTGATTTAAAAGCTTTAACTATATAAAGCATCTAGGCAGGGTTTTCTATCCTTCAAATTTTGATGGGGTTTTTTTTTAATTCTGTGGATAAGGCCTAGGTTGTTTAGGCCAAAAGAGTTCTTTATCTTATTTTTTAAAATCCAATTTCTCTATTCATCCAAAAGCATGAACCTTCTCTATTCATCTGAAAGCATGAGACTATTTCCTTAATAGGCAAGCATTCCATTTAAAAACATATTCAGAGGCTCGGTGCCTGTAGCTCAGTGAGTAAGGCGCCTGCCTCATGCACCAAAGCTGGTGGGTTCCAGCCTGGCCAGAGCCTGCTAAACAACGATGACAACTGCAACAAAAAAATAGCCGGGCATTGTGGCAGACACCTATAGTTCCAGCTACTTGAAAGACTGAGGCAAGAGAATCACTTAAGCCCGAGAGTTTGAGGAGGTTGCTGTGAGCTGTGACGCCACAGCACTCTACCAAGGGCAACACAGTGAGACTGTCTAAAAAAAAAAGAAAAGAAAAAAAAAGAAAAACATACTCAGAATTTGCTTTTGAGATAGCTTCTGGTTAATATTCCTTTATTTTATCATAGGATGAAAAGAAGTCCCACAAAATTTGTATTGTTCTTATTTTTAATTAAATTAGATTCATGTATGTATCTTATAAAAATTAAAACTTTAGGTATTAAAAACATTCCTCTTGGTCTCACTAAAATTCTAGTCCTTTCTTAAAACCTCTTCTTTTATCAATTTGGTATTTATACCTCCAGATCTCTTTCTAGGAATTTATATACATTTATTAAAACTTTTAAAGACAAATAGCTTTAAATGTTTTGTAAGTAAATTAAATAACTTAGTGTACTTCAATATGCAATTTCCCCATTTAATTTCTATTGACGTTCTTGTCATTGGTTAAGTATGAAATCTATGGCAATGCTGTCTAAACTATTCTCAAAACTCCTGGGCTTAAGCAATCCTCCTGCCTCAGCTTGCCAAGTAGCTGGAATTACCGCATGAGGCACCACATGGGCTTCAGTTTTTATTCTGAGTGTCTTCATTTTTATGTCAAACTTTATACTTTTATACACACATTTTATTTTTAACCTTTTCTCACGCTTCCCTACACTGAAAACTTTGTTGGCATACTTAATATTTCAAATGTCTACTGTATCTCAGGTTATTAGCTCCTCTCTGGATTGAGCTATTCTTTGTTAGTAGGATCTTTTCTTCCAATGCCACCTGGTATCTTAAGGTAGAGGAAGAAATTTCTAAATGTTTGGGCTTCATTCAACTATAGCTCCACTATTTTTATTCTCTCTTTTTTTTTAATCTCACTTTTTTTTTTTGTAGAGACAGAACCTCACTTTATCGCTCCTTAGTAGAGTGCCGTGGCATCACAGCTCACAGCAACCTCCAACTCCTGGGCTTAGGCGATTTTCTTGCCTCAGCCTCCTGAACAGTTGGGACTATAGGCGCCCGCCACAATGACCGGCTATTTTTTTGTTGCAGTTTGGCTGGGGCTAGGTTTGAACCCACCACCCTCAGTATATGGGGCTGGCGCCCTATTCACTGAGCCACAAGCACCACTCTCTTTCTTTTTGGATTTCACCTCTCAACCTCCATTTTGCTACAGAGTTAAACTAGTAAGTTTTTCACACTGTAAATTACTATATTTTTTCACTTATAAAATTTCAATGTGGGCCAGGCGCTGTGGTTCATGCCTATAATCCTAACACTGTGGGAGGCTGAGGTAAGTGGAATGCCTGAGGTTAGGAGTTGGAGACCAGCCTAAGCAAGAGGGAGACCCTGTCTCTCAAAATAGCCGGGCAAGGCCAGGCACAGTGGCTCAAGCCTGTAATCCTAGCACTCTGGGAGTCTGAGATGGGTGGACTGCCTGAGCTCACAAGTTCAAGACCAGCATGAGCAAGAATGAGATCCTTTCTCTAAAAATAGCTGGTTGTTGTGGTAGACGCCTGTACTCCCAGCTACTGGAGAGGCTGAGGCAAGAGGATCACTTGAGCCCAAGAGTTTGAGGTTGCTGTGAGTTGTGAGATCATAGCACTCTATTCAGAGCAACAGAGTAATACTCTGTCTAAAAATAAATAAAATAAAATTTCAATGTGGTTCGTTTATATGTCTTCTATTTCTTTATTGAAATTTTCTCTTTTTTGTGTTTGACTGATGAAAATGTAGCAGCAGTGCCCACAGATGAGACCAGATGTGGAGCAAAGTTTAGATCAGGTTTAGTAAAAGTGGACTGTGACCCACCTGGGCAGAGCAAAGATGGCGTCTGTGCCTGAGGACAGTTAGAGACCCCTTTTATAAGAGACCATAGAGGGTGGGAAAATTCCACAGCTTGCCCAGAGGGCTTTGGTGGTCTTTTGGCAAGAATTTCAAGTAGGTCTTTTGTGTTCATTGTTTCAGGAGAGGAGGAGGAAGGGGGAAGAGTTTGTGTAGGGCCAAGAAAGAACTCCCAACAACTTAAGTATTACTCATTGACATATTTTCCTTATGGCTGCTTTAAAATCCTTATTAGATAAATCTACTCAGCCATAAAAAAAGAATGAAATAATGCCTTCTGTAGCAACTTGGATGGAACTGGAAGCCATTATCCTAAGTGAAGTAACTCAGAAACAAAAAAACCAAATAACCAAAAAACCAAATAACCAAAAAACCCAAAAACCAAATGTTCTCACTCCTAAGTGGGATATAAGCTATGGGTACCTACAACCATACCCAATGATCTCATATATACTGGAGTCTCAGAAGGAGGAGAATGGAAGGGGAGCAAGGGATGAATATCTATTCATAAGGCAGCACCTGTGGCTCAAAAGGGTAGGGCGCTGGCCCCATATGCTGGAGGTGATGGGTTCAAACCCAGCCCCGGCCAAAAAAAAAATCTATTCATACCTATTATCTATTAATGCCTATACAATTTACACTATTTGGGTGATGGATACCCCAGACTTCATCATGAAGGAGTTCAGGAAATTTCACCCCCAAATATGACAGCTTGATATAAAGTATATTTTGAATTAAAGGCCATTAGAGATCAACAGTCCCTTGGAAGGGGCTTTCCCTCTATCCACATAAGCAGACAAACCCAGCAAAAGAATAACTGACTTTCCTTCTACTCCCTGTTATCTCAACGTATTTCAGAAAATAAAATCAAGAATGCAATTAGAAGCTCACCGCCCATAGCACAGTTGTTATGGCACCATCACATATACCAAGGGTGGCAGGTTCAAACCCACCCCAGGCCAGCTAAACAACTGCAACAAAAAGAACAGCCAGGCATTGTGGTGGGTGCCTGTAGTCCCAGCTACTTGGGAAGCTGAGGCAAGAGAATCGCTTAAGCCCAAGAGATGAAGCTTGCTGTGAGCTGTGATGCCATAGCACTCTACTGAGAATGACATAGTGAAACTCTGTCTCAAAAAAAAAAAAAAAAGAATGCAATTAGACAAGGCCCAAAATGTCTTTAAATATAATACATGCCTCTCAAGGTTAATTTAATTTGCAAAAAGAATCATTTATAAGTCAATCTGCTTCCCCCATCCATTCATCCTTCCTTGCAACCATGTACCCCTAAACAGAATTACCTATATTCCACATCTCCTCCTCCCCTTGAAAAAGAGGGCATAATCTGGGTGCCATGCTCAGTGATTAACCTACCAACCCCACACACCAGGGGTGGTAAGTTCAAACCTCACCTGGGCCTGTTTAACAAAAATAAGAAAGAAAAAAATGAGGGCATAAAAATATCTGGATTCCTCTGGGACTATCGGGAGCCAACCCCCACACAAGTCACGAGTGTCCCCAATGCTAGGCAGTGATGAGGGAATGAAGAAAATAAAGACAATAGAAATACAATAGAATTTATAGAGTGGGCCCAGGGAACCAATGCCCTTGATGGGAGAAACTGCGACTCCCCAACTCCAGATGCATTCAGTTTTTTTTTTTTTTTTTTTTTTTTGACAGAGCCTCAAGCTATCACCCTGGGTAGAGTGCCATGACATCAGCTCACAGCAACCTCCATCTCCTGGGCTTAAGTGATTCTCTTGCATCAGCCTCCCAAGTAGCTGGGACTGCAGGCACCCACCACAATGCCCAGCTATTTTTTGGTTGTAGTTGTCATCGTTTTTTGGCAGGCTCAGGCTGGATTCAAACCTGCCAGCTCTGGTGTATGTGGCTGGCGCCTTAGTTGTTTGAGCTACAGGTGTTGAGCCTGCACTCAGTTTTTATTACTTCACTTGAACAACAAATGGGTGTTTGCAACAACAACATAACATCATCCTTGCAGTTTCTCATGCCCTAATTCTCCATTATCCACCTGATTGCCCTTTAGTTATTTTCATTACTTCTCAGAATATTTATTAATATCACTAACAGGATTACAGAAAACAAAGGAAAAGGGAACATGGTCTTTAGAGCTAGATGCCACCTAGTTAATTCTCTGTATTCCTGCAAGGCAGATTAGTTAATGCTCTATTCATATCGGGACCCTGGGAGAAAAAAGCTGAATCCTCTTATCTCACAAGGACAAGAACTAGTCTTTTTTGCTCAATAAATCAGCTGCATGTGTGGTCCTAGTTAATCTTAAAATGGCTTCCCAAGTCCTTTCAGGCCCCAGTCAGGCCCTTACAGACCTTTTACCTGAAGCCCTCCCTCACTTCTGCCAGGTCTTTGCAGGCCTTTTTCCTAAAGTCCTTTGATGTTCATACCAAGCTGTCTTGTAAAGTAAAGAACAGTATAGCATGTTCTTTGTGAACATATCCTCTCCCATTATCCTGCATACCCGACCCTGATCACAAAAATGTTCAATCATATCAGGAAATGATACAATCATGTCATCGTTATATCAATCTAACTGTATGTCCATAATCCTAACTTCCCTAATGTTCATGCACATGGATACTGTGTAATCACTCTGTGATTCTCCTCTCTTGAACAAGTTAAATAACTCCCTTCCTCTTATATAATTATTCAGTAAACTTTCAGGGGAAAGGCAAAGTTTCCCCTTACACCCACACCACTATAAAATATAACCACATAACTCCACTTGTACTTCTCAAATCTATTGAAATAAAAACAAAATCCTTGTTGGATAATTCTGAAATCTGAGTTATCTTAGCACCAGTTATCTGTTGATTTTCTTTTTATTGTATCATTTTATAGGTTCTTGATATGACTATTTTCAATTGTATACTGGATATTTTGGCTATTATGTTAGATTTTGTATCCTATTTAAATTTTCTATTTTATCAGTCACCTGGTTTAGGTTTAGCATGTAGATAGATCCTGGTCTTCTGAGGGTCATGCATCCAATGACTTACTTAATTTTCAGAGCCTCTGGAGTGTTATTCAGGTCTACTTATGAAGTATAAATACTCAGAAACTGATACAGCATTCCCCCACTCAGGATGAGACAGGGTTTCCCCCATTCTCTAGGCCTATGTGAGCTCGGAAATCTGACCCTCATTTCCAGGCACAAACAGGCTACCTTTTCCAGGCCACACCCTCTGGGTTCTAGCAAGGTCATGAACAAAGCAGCCTGGGTAGTTCCACCTAATCAAGGTGTGCACAAACCCTAATCCCTACCCTGAGATAACCTTGCCTTAGTGGAGGAGGGACTGAATTTCATTTATTTGTTAATGTACTCATTAACTTTGAAAAGATGTTTTTCCACCTACCAAGTCCTGGCCAAAAATGTAATATATACCTCTAGACAAAGGGCTCAAGAGAGAGACTTTCAACTTAGGTCTTCCCCTTTGCCAGAAGCTCTGGTGCTTTTTATTCCTTTTGTATTCCTTTCTAATAAAATCCTGTCTTACCACTGATCTCTGGTCTGTGGGTTCATTCTTCAAATGCCCAAGACCAAGAACCTAGTAGAAAGAAGTAGGTTCTAATACCACTCTGAAATCCTAGGTGTTATTATACACTGCGGTTCTGTTACTGAAATTTTCCTCTTCAGTAGGTCCTTGGTCTCGGGGATTTGAGGAATTAACCCACAGACTACAGATCAGTAGCAAGACAAGTTTTTATTTAGAAATTAGAAAAGGAAATTCAGAGGAGGTGGAGCATGACAGATGGAAAGGATGTTTAGCTCAGCTCTCCTGGAGCAACAGGTGAGACTGAGTGAGCTAGATCATTCCCAGTGTGGAAAATTGGTGCAGACTGGCATTCAGGGTGCACAGTGAGGAGGCGAATTGCTGGACCTGGAGTATAATCTGGAGCTGCGGAGACCGTCAGGAAAGGTTCTGCCCCGGCTGCAGCAGTTGTGGGCAGAAGGGGCAGCAACCAGTCCCACCATGGAGGATTGCAGTTCCCAGTTGGTGGGGAAACTAGGTAGTGTATGGAAAGACTGGTGTAGTGAGGACTCCAGAGCAGAATTAGGTGGCCAGAGTGGGGCGCCTTCTGGTGTGGCAACACCACGGTTAGGCATCAGGCAGGAGAGACACTCAACGGGAAAGATCCCGGATAGGAAGAGGCTATTGTTTTGGAATTTGGGAGATGGCAGTCGCCGCAGGCACGGGCCGGGCACAGCAATTTGAGTCTCACCCATAGACAGTCGTCCTACACTTAGAACTGGCCCAGGATATCCTGCACTTCACGGGAATTATTGCAGGGAGAATATGGGAAACCCGCCTGTGAAGATTTCTGAGATGGGTGGAATCATCAGTTCAGCAGGGTATAGATGCCAAGCGGGTAATCAGGCAAACACAAGAACATTTACACAGGGAGACAGGTATAAGCCTGGGAACCACTCATGGTGCCTCCTAGTGTCCAGAAAGTATATTGCAACATAAATATATTCCTACCAAAGGGCGGCGCCTGTGGCTCAGTGAGTAGGGTGCTGGCCCCCATATACTGAGGGTGTTGGGTTCAAACCAGCCCCGGCCAAACTGCAACAAAAAATAGCCAGGCACTGTGGTGGGAGCCTGTAGTCCCAGCTACTCAGGAAGCTGAAGCAAGAGAATCCCCTAAGCCCAAGAGCTGGAGGTCGCTGTGAGCTGTGATGCCATAGAACTCTATGCAGGGCAACAAAGGGAGACTCTGTCTCTACCAAAAAAAAAAAAAAAAAAAAATATATATATATATATATATATATATACAAACACACACAAATATATATATATTAAAAAAAATATATATATATATCTACCAAAGTCAATCCCTAGGGAATATATACAGTGCTATGTTTGTGTGTGTGTGTAAATATATATATAAATAATTGTTGCCTTTTTTCTCTCTTTCCTTGTTCTTTTTGCTTTTTTCCCTTTTTTCTTTCTTGTAGAAGTTATTGTTAAAATTTATTTAAATTATTATTATTATTTTTTTCAT